>AWOL01S0033230.1:48280-67167 GCA_000715115.1 Nicotiana otophora
CCGCCCCCCCCCCCCAAACCAATTAAAATAATCCAGCATTAACATCAAACACACACACTCATAACATAACCCCTTAATACCTAAATTCTCTCTTCCCTACCCCACTGTAGTGTCCCCTCCAACAACACACACACGCACTGCCACCATCTCAAACCACTGCCTCGCCACTCTCTCAACCACCAGGCATAGTTCTCTCTCTCTCTCTCTCTCTCTCTCTCTCTCTCTTCTTTTTTATCTTTTTCTATGTAAAGGTTAGTGTTGGGTAATATGCTCTACAAGGTACAACAATGGTGCAATTGTGCTAAAACTTATCCAACCCCAAATATCCTATAGGATTGTTGTAACGAGTGTTTCACACTCGATTCCCAAGTTGATTTGGGAGGGTGGAGCAATCCTTCAGCCACAAAGAAACTCACACACAAATAATGCCTACAAGGTGCTCGATAAATTTCCTCATTGGCGATTTTAGTCCCATTTGGAGCCTGAGTCTTTGGAATAGATTGTTTTGTGTTAGGAGAGCATGATTGATATGAAAACCTAAGTGTGGGGTGACTCTACAAAGTTGGTGTGGATTGATAAAGTGTGTTTGCAATGACATACGAGCTATGTGTAGTGCCGAAATTTAGATGCTAATACACTTACTTGATGAAGGCGAAGTCTGAGTAGCCTAAGGTTTAAAGTAATTAGCATATCTTATAGCTTTAAGTGTGGGGTCACTTCGACCTTATTTTTGTGATAGTTATTATTTTCTTGCATTGACAATTGGCATGGTTGATAGGTACGTGCAATATGGGTCGTCCAACAGCTAGTTCTAAGGCACCGGCTAAGGCCAAGGCACCACCAAAGGCAAAGGCTACCTCGTCAGGCACACCGCCAAAGAAAAGGACCAAAGTTGAGGCTACGTCTGGTAGTCACAGTGGTAAAGGAAATCAAGGGGCTTCTTCTTCTACCGGGGCACAACCTCAAGAGAGAGCGACTCGCGAGTATGGCATCAAGAGTGTGCCCCCATATGGGAGAGCATTTTACAGGAAATGTCGCCCAAACTCATATCTCCCTGATTTTGCAGTTGATGAGCACAAATTGAAGTCATGTTGCCCTTAGATTTGGGAAAGAATACATGAACTAGGATTGAGTTTTGTGTTTAAAAATCCGGGAGAGGCAAACTTTAGCTTAGTGCGCGATTTCTATGCCGGGTGGAACCTTGAAGATAAGGAGCAATTGGTACCTATTCGTGGGAGGCTGATTGATATTTCGGCTAGTGCATTATGTAGATTTTTGGATGCACCTGATGTCCCATGTAGTCCGTTGTGTGACTTTATTGACCGGCCTTCTTACAAAGATATATGCATACACTGTGTGGTGTTAATTCGAATGCGGTGTGAACACAAGATAAAAAATACAACACCCGTACTTCTCTGCCTAAATTGAAGTTTACAAAAATTACTAAAGTATGGGTGTGCTTGGTGAACACGAGACTACTTCCATGTGATCATGATTCTGCTATTGTCCGCGAGAGAGTATGTCTAGTGTATTTCTTGATGAAAGGGTGGACGGCGAATATGGGCCAGTTGATGCGTAGTCAGATGGAACAATCTCGAAAGGTCACGTTTACTAGGATATGCTTTGTGAATATGCTTACGCAATACTTGCTTAAAGAGCAGGTGGATGAGGAGCCAAGGTTTGACTTGTTGATTCCATCCATATCTCAAGCTACCGACATTGCTGTTATCCGTGGGCCAGATGAGGAAGATGGTACGACATTGACTACAGCGGAGCATTAGGCTCGCGATGAGAGCATTCTGGTTCATTTGTATAGGATGATGGATTTGCAGTTAAGGATTGGGGGTAGGCCTGCTACTTCAGAGGAGAGGACTCGGCTGACTGAGTAGTTCCCGCTTACCTCACCGGCACAACGATTGGTTGGTTTAGCTGCGGGTCAGGGGGTGCTACCGGAAGAAGATATCAACACTTTAGAGCATTTGGTACAGGGTGACGAGGAGTAGGTTGATCCAACAGTTGAGCCAGCAGGTGATGCCACTGGTGAGGATCTGGGTGATGATGTTGATGATTTTGATGAGGCTGACCGGGCCTTCTTCGATGAGGGCCATCGTCTTGAGGATTGATCGGGGAGTTTTTTATTCACCCTTTCTACTTTAATTATGCATTGGGGACACTGCATGTTTTAAGTGTGGGGTGGGTAACTCTCATTGTGCATAGTAGGAATAGATTAGTAACCTTATTAGCTTCTTATATTTTTAATTTTAGCTTCTTATATTTTTAATTTCTAGCTTCTTATATTTTTAATTTCTAGCTTCTTATTTTCTTTTATTGTTAGCTTCTTGTTTTATTATTTTAGGATACTCTAAAATAGTATTGATTAGTGCAGTAGTTTTTATTTTTTGGTTTTTTTATTTTCGAAAAAAAGAGAGAAAAAAATAGACTTTTCTCGACGATGGATCTCCTAGACAGTTTTATTGAGGGATTAAAGTCTAAACAAAAAATACAAAAAAATTAGAATATAGAAAATACAAAAACATGTTGATTTTTTATTTTTCTTAGGTAGTAATAATCCCTCGTGATTTTTCTTTGTACCTCAGTTCTTTTCCATGGGATGTAACTTGAACCGGGTAGTAGATTTATTTTTTTATTTTTACTTTTAGAATAGCATGTAGGAAATAAAGGAGAAGAATTGATGTGATTTGCACCCTTTGATATGTTTGATGGTTGCATACTTAGGTTCTGGCATGTGTTTCACCTTCCCTTAGCTTTAAATATATGACGATGCCTTGGTAAAAATGAATAGCATGTGGTATAACTCCTATGTCTCGGTTTCTTTACTTGTGTTCACTTTGTGCTTTATGCTTAATATATCTCTTGGCCTTGTGAATACTTGTTTGAGTGAGAGTCCGAATGAAACTGTCATTAGTGAGTCATGTGCCATGTGTGAAGTGAGTTCTTTGTATAGTCCATGTTATTGCATTTGAGTCTAGAACTTGCCCGGAATATGAAGTAACGCGAAATCCTAGGTGTTGCTTGATTTGAAAAGTGAATTAAAGTGAAATCCTCATGAGATAATTCCATATATTTTTATGTTATTTACCCTACTTGCTTGTTGTTTGGATGCTAATTTGTGCGACAATTGCGCTTAATAGAGCTTATTTCACGTGTAGGAATGCTTGGACATGAATTGGAGAAAAGTGGCACGATATGGTACCTCGGAGCTACAAAATGGAGCAATAAAAGAAGACGTGCAAGGCAATGAAAAGTCATGGCCATAGGCAGTGCAAGGCATTGTCCAGGGCATTATCATTGGCGCCCCAAACAGTGCCTCACGCAGAAACAATAGCGCCACAGATAGTGCCTCGCGCAGAAATATTGGTGCCCCAGACAGTGCCTCGTGCCGATGATGGCATCCGAGCAAATTTTAATTCCTCACTAGTTTTGGACATGTAGACTTCGGACCCTACCCTAAAAATACCTATTAAAGTTAGTTTTTGAAGGGTTAGACCTCATTAGAGAGGCAAGAGGCTATGGAATACTTTGGAAGCACGAATCACTCGAGTTTTTCTCCCCGCTTTCCTTTTATTTCTAGTTTAATGCTCTTAGATATTACTATGATTATCTACATAATTATGAGTAGCTAAACCCGTCATCTATGGTTGATGGAAGCAATTTTTGGATGAAGTCTTGATTGCGTTTTGATATAATGGAGCTGTTTTTACTCTTTAATTGTTCGACTATGTATTTCTTGTGGTTAATTGAAGGGCCCTTGATTAATCGTGTCTAGTTATCTTGTGTTGCTTGATAAAGAACACTTTGATTAGATTGTACGTTGAACAACGCCACTTTCGAGTAAGCTAAGATATTAATTATTCAAATTTAAAAGCGGGATTAGAGATAACGAAGTTTTGGCGCGAATACTTCTAGTAAATTATCGTAATTGATCAAGATATAATTGCGGCAAACAAGAACTCATTATCTTTAGAGAGTGTTATGGCAAGATTATAGCTAGCGTGTCTGGAATTAATCCGACAATTGGGGAAATCGTAAACCCTAGATCCTTTTATCCTTGAATTCAACCTCATTCTTGCTAATTGATAGTTTTTATTGTCATTTTTCCTTAGTTAAGTAATTTTTGTTAATTCACAAATCAAATCTTGAACTCTGAAAGTTGTCTAAGCTTATTATTAGTGATACTGGAAAGTTGTAGAAAATAGGTTAGTTCCCTGTGGGATTCGACTCCGGACTCTTGAATCAGATATTTTTGCAGCGACCGCTTAGTCCTTTTTATAAGGCATAGTTGGGCGTGATCAGCGCTCTAAGTCCCAAATCACCATACGGAGCTATTGGAACCGTCGAAACTCCATTCCGGAGTCGTCTATACAAAAGTCAAACTACGGTCAACTCTTTTAATTTACGCCTCCAACTTAGGGACTATGTGTCCCATTTCACTCCAAAACGCACCCGAAACCAAAACCAAACATCCATGGCAAGTCACATAACCATGATACAACATACAAGAGGCAATAAATAGGGGACCGAGGCTAAAATACTCAAAATGACCGGCTGGGTTGTTCCACTATTATTGGCTTGCCTAGCAAGTGAAATGTTAGACGCCATCACGATCTCGAGGGTGGGATTCTAGGTCATGATAAGTTGGTGTCAGAGCACTAGGTTTCCTAGGTCTGACGAGTCATGAGGAAACTTAGTATAGTCTAGAGGATCGGTACGGAGGCGTCCGTACTTATCTTCCAGAGGCTATAGGGCTTTAGGAAAATTTCACTTCTTTCTTTCTCTATCGTACGATTTTATTCTATCGTTGATGTTTGAATTATTCCATTCTTGTTCTCTCATAGATGATGAGAACATGCACAACATCTATAGCTAGACAGGAGCCGGATCCCCTTGTTGCAGCCAGTACTAGGGGTAGGGGTCGGGGCCGAGGCAGAGGCAGAGCTCAGCCTAGAGCACGTGCAGCAGCACCGACTGTGGAGCCTCAAATTGATAATGAGGAGGAGATCCAAGTTCAAACAACACCAGTCAGTCCCGCTCAGGTCCCGGAGGGATTCATAGCCACTCCCACACTTCAGGACGCTAGAGTCCGCTTAGTGGGCCTCATGGAGAGCATGGCCCAGACCGGTGCATTTCCAGTGGCACTAGATATCTCTCATGTTGGGTAGGAGCACAGACTCCCACTACTCACACTTTGGAGCAGTTGGCTCCCATATATCAGACTCCAATGGTTCCAGCAGTTGGGGTGGTTTAGCCCGTTATTACTACACAACCCGGGAGAGGCCCGTGATATCTTCTAAGGGATTGATGAGGTTGGATAAGTTTACCAAGATCTTTCCTGTTCATTTTTGTGGTGCACCTTCTGAGGACCCACATGATTATTTGGACCGTCGCCACGAGGTGTTGCACAACATAGGTATCATTAAGACCAATAGGGTTGACTTTGTAATGTTCCAAATAACTGGTTCTGCCAAGAGTGGTGGCAAGATTATGAGAGGAGCAGACCACAAGGTTCTCCGCCCCTCACTTGGGATCAATTTTCGCAGCTATTTCTGAAGAGGTTTATTCCTTCACTCTCAGATAGTGGTACTGCAAGAAGTTCGAGTGCCTTCAACAGGGAGCATGACTATTACCCAATATGAGACCCAATTTGTGGATCTAGCTCACCGTGCAGTTATCTTACTCCCCAATGTGTGAGAGAGAGAGAGAGAGAGAGAGAGAGAGAGAGAGAGAGAGGAGATTCATTGATGGGCTTACTTTCGATATCAGACTATGGATGGCCAAGGAGACTAGGGATGATATTTCTTTCTAGAGGGCCGTAGATATTGTTAAATGGATCGAGATGATTCGTAGTCAGGATAGAGAGGCGGTATCTGAGAAGAGAACTCGTCAGTTTGAGGGTTTCAGTGGTGCCTCATCTGGAGGTAGTGGTTCTTTTGGTAGAGGCCATCCTCCTAGGCTGATTCAGTCAGCACTCCAAGCATCCCACAGGGCTTTAAGCAGTTGTGGTTCACATGTTTATTGTCTGGAGCAACCAGCATTCAGTGCACCTTCAAATCCTATTAGTGCACCACCGCTATAGAGTCACTATAGTGGTTATCCGGTCTGTTAGGGTCAGTCTCTACTTCAGTAGCCTCAGCAGTCAAGAGAGTTCTTTGACTGTGGAGGTACATGGCATATTAAGGAATATTGTCCTAGATTGATGAGTATCAGACCTCAATAGGGTTCTCGTGCCATTATGCCGGCACTGGTTGCTTTACCGCCCGCACAACCAGCTACATGCAGGGGTCAGACAGCTAGAGCTGGAGGTTAGGCCATTAGAAGTGGAGGCCGGCCAGCTAGAGGTCATCTAAGAGGTGTAGGTTAGAGTGGTGGGGCCCAACCCTATTTTTATGTATTTCTAGCCAGGCTTGAGGTAGAGTCATCTGACGCCGTCATCACAGGTATTGTTCCGATTTTCCATAGGGATGCCTCAGTCTTATTTGATCCAGGCTCTACCTATTTATACGTGTCACCCTATTTTGATTTATATCTGGTTAATGCCTCGTGATTCTTTGAGTGCTCCTGTCTATGTGTGCACGCTTGTGGGAGATTCTATTGTAGTAGATCATGTTTATCATTCGTGTGTGGTTTCTATCGGGAGCCTTGAGAATAGTGTAGATCTTTTACTTTTGATATGGTGGACTTTGATATTATTTTGGTCATGGATTGTTGTCACCTTATCACGCTATTTTGGACTGTCAAGCCAAGACGGTGACTTTATCCATACCGGAGTTGCCTCGATTAGAGTTGAGAGGGACTCTTGGCCATTTTACTAGCAGGGTTATTTCTTATGTGAAGGCTCGACATATGGCCAAGAAGGGATGTCTAGCATATTTGGCCTATATCCGTGATCCTAGTGCGAAGGTTCCTTCCATGGATTCAGTACCAGTTGTGCGCGAGTTTCCAGAGGTGTTTCCTGTAGATTTGTCGGGGATGCCACCCGATAGAGATATCGACTTATGTATTGACTTGGCTCCAGCACTCAACCCATTTCTATTCCACCATACTGTATGACCCCAACTGAGTTGAAGGAACTGAAGGAGCAATTGCAGGATGTGCTTGAAAAAGATTCATTAGACCTAGTGTCTCTCCCTGGGGTGCATCAGTATTGTTTGTAAAGAAGAAGGATGGTTCGATGAGGAAGTGTATAGATTATCGGCAGTTAAACAAAGTCACTATCAAGAACAAGTATTAGTTGCCTAGGATTGATGATTATTTTATCAGCTTCAGGGTGCCAAAGTGTTTTCAAAGAATGATTTGAGATTTGAGTACCATCAGTTGAAGATTAGGGCATCAGATGTCCCTAAGACAACATTTCAGACTCGGTATGGTCATTATGAGTTCCTAGTGATATCATTTGGCTTGACAAATGCCCAACATCATTTATGGATTTGATGAACCAGGTATTCTAGCCTTACTTGGATTCTTTTGTGATCGTCTTCATTGATGATATTTTGGTTCACTCCCGTAGTCGAGAGGAGCATGAGCAGCATCTGCAGATCGTACTTCAGACTCAGAGAGATAGTAAGTTATATGCCAAGTTTTTGCAGTGTGAGTTTTGGTTGGATTCGGTTGCCTTTATGGGCAATATTGTATCTTCCGAGATCATTAAAGTGGATCCTAAGAAGATTGAGGCAGTTCAGAACTAGCCTAGACCTATTTCAGCTACAGAGATTCGGATCTTCTTAGGTTTGGCAGGTTATTATCGCCGATTCGTGGAGAGGTTTTCATCTATCTCAGCCCCATTGACCAAGTTGATCCAGAAGGGTGCTCTTTTTAGATGGTCCGATGAGTGTGAGTTGAGCTTTTAGAATCTCAAGACTGCTTTGACCACAGATCCAATTCTAGTTTTGCCGTCAGCATCAGATTCATATGTAGTTTATTGTGATGCTTCACGGATTGACATCAGATGTGTCTTGATGCAGGAGGGTAGGCTGATCACTTATGCTTTGCGTCAGCTAAAGGTTCACGAGAAGAACTTCCCCGTTCATGATCTAGAGTTGGCAGTTATTGTTCATGCATTGAAGATTTGGAGGCACTACCTTTACGGCATGCCGTGTGAGGTATTCATATATCATTAGAGTCTACAACACTTCTTTAAGCAAAATGATCTAAACTTGAGGAAGCGGAGGTGGTTAGACCTATTAAAAGACTATGATATTACCATTTTGTACCATCAAGGGAAGGCCAATGTGGTGGTCGATGCCTTAAGCAGAAAGGCTGAGAGTATGGGTAGCCTTGCATGCTTTCTCGGTCTTCTTTGTATGAGCACATCAGAGAGTGTCAGTATGACGACCCCATTTGCTTATCCATAAGGACACAATGCAACACGGCGATACCAAGGAGGTTTCTATTGGATATTATGGGGTGTTGCGGATGCAGGGTTGGATTTGTTTGCCCAATATGGATGGGCTTAGTGAGTTGATTCTTGAGGAGGCCCACAGTTCGCGATATTCCATTCATCCAGGTGCCGCCAAGATGTATCAGGATTTGAGACAGCATTATTGGTGGAGAAGAATGAAGAAAGATATAGTAGAGTATGTGGCTCGGTGTTTGAATTGCCAACAGATGAAATACGAGCATCAGAGGCCCGGCGGTTTGCTTTAGAGACTTGAGATTCCAGTGATTTGGTTTGAGCCGGGAGAGGCTAGGTTGTTGGGTACTGATTTGGTTCGGGATACCTGGAAGAAAATCAAGTTGATTCAGGATCAACTTCATACAGCCAAGTCTAGGCAGAAGAGTTATGCTGATCAGAGGGCTCGTGATGTAGCATTCATGCTAGGAGAGAGGCTTTTATTATGGGTTTCACTCATGAAGGGTGTGATGAGGTTCGGGAAGAAGGGCAAGTTGAGCCCTAGGTATATTGGTCCTTTTGTGATCCTTGAGAGAGTTGGTGAGGTGGCCTACAAACTTGCATTGTCACCCAACTTATCGGCAGTTCACCCGGTGTTCCATGTTTTCATGCTTCGGAAGTATCACGGTGATCTGTCCCTTATATATTAAATTTGAGCTATGTCAAGGATTTGACTTATGAGGAGGAGTCGGTGGCAATTCTAGCCCGGCAGGTTCGGAAGCTGTGGTCTAAGAGTTATCCTTCTGTGAGAGTGCAGTGTAGAGGTCAGCCGATCGAGGAAGCTACGTGGGAGTTCGAGTCCGATATGCGGAGTAGATACCCACACATTTTCATCAGTCCAAGTACTTTTCTATGTCCGTTCGAGGACGAACGTTTTTTTTAGAGGTGGAGAATGTGATGACCCGATAGGTCATTTTGAGTACTAGCCCTTATTTTTGTGTTCCGAGACCTCTATTAGCTCCATTTGATGTTCCTCGAGTTGCATGCATAGTCTGTGTCTTTTTTCCGAAAAGTTTTTTACGTAAAAAATTGAAGCAAATATGATTTTTTAGCTTTAAAACAACTTGAATTGACTACGATCAATATTTTTTGAAAATGACCCCGGATCGGTATTTTGATGATTCTGATAGGTCTGTATTGTGATTTTGGACTTAGACGTATGCCCGAAATTGAAATCAGAGGTCCCTAGGGTGATTTGACTCATTTTGCCAAAAGCTTGTAATTTGAAGGTTTGGAAATTTCCTAGGTTCGACCGGAGGTTGAATGTATGGTTATCGGGTTTGGATTTTGGTTTCGGGACTTGGTATATATCTGTTTTGCTATTTGAAACTTGTCTGCAAAATTTGGTGCAAATCGGAGGTTGTTTGATTTGATGCGGACGCTTGGTTGTGATTTTAGAAGTTCTTGAGTGTTCTTTGAAATTTCATGCATTTTGACGTCTGATTCGTGGTTCAAGGAGTTATGTTGGTGTTTTGATTATGCGAGCGAGTTCGTATGGTATTATTGCACTTGTTTGCTTTGTAAGGCCCCGTAAAATTTTGCCAAAAACTTTAAGGTTTCGTGGTGCCGAGGTAGGCTAATGAGTTTGAGGATTGTAGAAAACGAGCCACGGTACATACTTTTTGGGTTGAAGAATGCACTAAAGTGTTTATGGGAATTTTTGGCAGAAGAAGACGATTCTGCGGTCAATTTCGCAACCGCAGAACGGTTCCGCGGACCGCATAAGCATCGCAAAGTGGAGCAGAGAATGGGCAAATTTTGAAAAACAGTTCTGTTGGCCGCATAATCATTTTGCTGGTTGCAGAAAAATTCTGCTGCCTACATAACCATTCTACTATCCACATAATCGATTCTTCTTCCCACAAAATTATTTTGCTGCCCACATAATGATTCTGCTGCCCACATAATGATTCTGCTACCACATAATTGAATCCGGGGGTCATTTTGGAAACTTTCTTATCCAACCCTTTTGATGTAAGACCTTAGGGGGTCATTTTACAAGGTAAAATCTGATTTTTTTGAGAGAGGAGACAACTATTTTAGAGAGAGAAGGCGAAGACCTAGCATGCTAATCATTCGTTCTTGCCCCAATCTTCAAGAATCAAGGAATCCAATCACAAGATCTTCATCTAAGAGGTAAGTTTCTACTCCCTAGCCCAAACTTTTGGGATTTGGACTAAAAGTAGGTCATGAGAAGTATGATTCTTAGATTTGGGAGGTACTCTTTGTGGATGAATGTACCTATAAGGGTGGTAGGGAGGTTGTCGAACTAAATTGGGTGAATGATTTGTTGTGGGATGAAAGGATTCCACCATAGAAACCTTGTAGTGTAATTTGCATACCTAGTGCTTGATGAAATGCCTAAGTGAGCTAAAACCATGGATCTCTCCCTAATTATGGTTCAATTTTGTTATATCTCTAGTTGATTGGAATTTCTAGAAGTGTTGGGATGTTGTGGTAATCTAAGGGAAGCTCAAGCAAGGTATGTTGGCTAAACTTCTCTCTTAAAAGTGAATCCCACGATGTTCTTGTAAGTTCCGAGTTGTTCATTATAAATTGACTATTCCGAATAAGCTTTGTGCCGAAAGAGATATGTTCAATATGTGTTCCGAATGCTCTTATCATGTTATGTTATCTTTCGGGAATGCGTTCAAAGTATGGGTTGTGTATTAAAATGTTATGGCTTTGAGTCGTTTTTCAAATGAAAGTTATGATGCCAAATTGTGTGAGAAAAACTCGATGTGCTTAAGACTCTTAATTGGTCATATGTGTATCTAAGGTCTTGATTAGAAATGCCTTGTTGTTGATAACCCATAAAGATGATGAAAAGTGAAAGAAGTGGGTTGGAGATGTAAAGTGTGGCTACCGTGCCAATAATGAAAGTTATATTTGTGGCCAATGGTGCCAATGAAATGAAATGATGCGAGAACGGTTGTGAAATGAGCCTTGATTCAACTGCTCCAAATTGACTTCGAAAATAGATTTTCCTAAAAGCTTATGTGCTCAAGTCATGCCCAAAGGTGGTTGTTTTAACTAATGATATGCTTTGTAAGTATTTCCAATGTGGTTTGAGCTCTTACATAATCATGAGTTGAAATTGTGTATTGCCCTTTTGGGGAAAAGTATTTCAAGAATAAATGGTGTGTTACTCGTTTATGATTTTAACTTGCACATTGATTGCCAATCATTTTACTTCACTTCTTGGAAAGAAATATATTGTGTTTAAAGCCTTCATTACTAATGAACCTAAAGTTGTGATTTCCGAAATATTTTATATGTTGATATTTATGATGACGATCCATGAAAGAAAAGATATGAAAGTGTGGAATATAAAATATGGCCATTGTGCCATGAAAGAAGAATCATATGTAAGGCCAAGAGAGCCAATGAAATAATGATGTTGTAAGTGGTTGAAAGTACGAATGAATTGATATATAGTGTGGAAGGTTATGAGATGAATGTATTTGTACTTTTGTTTCCAATGTGTTATAAGCTCCTACATTCTCATGAGTAAAGGATATGGTGTTCCTAAATGTTTTAAATGCTCTTAATGTTCTATGATCACCCATGGCAACTACAAGGAAGTGATAGTATGAACATAAAATGTGACCGCTTGCCAAGATGAGAATTATGAGGCATTGTATGTTTCAATGGTTTCAATCATTGTATGTATGCTTCTAAAATAATAAATGCAAATGACTTCGATGTTAAGTACCCAAGAATCATTAACTTAGCTAATGACCTCAAGATGACAAGTGAGTGAATAACGAGATGAAAGGGAGATGTCCTATGCTAAATGATGATGAACCTTAAAAAAGGAAATTGGGCTCATGTGCCATTGAAATCGACTTATTGATTCACCATGCATGTACTAATGTAATGAGTTATGTTTATCCATGATGAGCATGAACATGAAGTATTCCAATGATACGGTAAATTACAACCTTAAATGTAATGTTAATCATGTCGCTTTGAGTTTATATATGGTTATGTGCATAATGATGTGTTATGAACCCTATGGACGGTCTATGAAATGCATAGGTGTATTGTATATGTGATCCTATAGACGGGCTATGAAACGCATATGTGTATTGTATATGTGATCCTATGGACGGTTTATGAAATGCATAAGTGTATTGTGTATGGAATCCTATGGACGGTCTATGAAACACATAGGTGTATTGTATATGTGATCCAATGAATGGGCTATGAAACACATAGGTGTATTGTATATGTGATCCTAGGGACGGTCTATGAAACGCATAGGTGTATTGTGTATGGAATCCTATGGACGGTCTATGAAACGCATAGGTGTATTGTGTATGGAATTCTATGGACGGTCTATGAAATCATAGGTGTATTGTGTATGAAATGTATAGGTGTATAATATGATATGTGAACACTAAGTACGGTCTATGAAATGTATAGGTGTAAAATAAGAGAGGGATATGGACAGTCTAGTGAGACGCATTGTTAACGCAGACAATAGGTGCCACTTTCATTGCCCTTGTTTGTACATGTTGTTATATTTACATTATATTCTGTATCCCACACATAATTCATATGGCTCAATTGATCCCAAAAGAAGTTCAGAATGGTGTAAGTATAATAAGATTTGAAATGTGATTCTATGGGACGTTTCGTAGTTTCTTGATGTACTTTATTTGCCTCTTATTTGAGTTACCAGATTTTCATATGTTGTTCTGTCTGCTTTACATACGAGTAATATTCCACATGTACTCATGTCCCTTTTGTCGGGAGCGCTGCATATTTTAATGGATACAAGTATACTTCTATTAGATGATATGGATCTTTGATGGGGATATGCTTCACTACTCAGCTTATGGTGAGCCCGCTACAGTTCTAGTGGGCGTTTGAGTCTAGTTGGTTTTATGTACTTATGTATCTATTGTCATAGAAGCTTCATGTATACTGTGGGTCATGTACTTAAAGTTTTGAGTTTTGTCATGTATTTATGTTCACAGTATTTACAATTATTTATAAAGTTATATATCCATCATGAGGAGAATTTTAGGCCATTGAGCCAAATGTATTCAATTTGAAAGTCAAGATCTAATTATGTTATGGTAAATCATGCATGAGTAATTATGGGAGGTTGATGTAAATTAGACTTGCTCGACTAGGTTTACTCGGTTGAGCGCCGGTCGCGCTTATCGAGGTCGGGGCGTGACATGCTTGTTTGGTTAGGAGCCCAAAGGGCTCATACGAGTTTTGGATAGGTTACGAACCATTTCGGACTTAAGAAGTTGCTGGTTTCAGATATTTTCTGATGACTGGTATTTTGTGCTTCCCGATCATGAATCTACTCTCGCGATCGCGAAGGGGAAATTGGGACTGGGGCGGAGTTACTCTTTGCGAATGCGAGGCACTGGTCGCGAACGCAAAGTGGATGTGTGATGGCCCAAAATGTCATCTTTAAAGTTATTAATTAATTCTATATTCTAAGACCTCGAAAAGCACTATTTATTATTACTCGACTTGTGTGCACAGTCCATAAAATTTTACGGAAAGTTTTTATGTGAAAAAAATGGATTAAAATGTGAATTAGAGCTTTAAAACTCAACTCAGTTGACTTTGGTCAACATTTTGAGCAAACGGACTCGGATCAGTGTTTTGACAGTTTTGTAGATCCGTATCGTGCTTTGGGACTTGGGCGTATGTCCGGAATCAAATTTCGAGGCCCCTAGCCCGAGATATGGAATTTTTATAAAAAATTAAAAGTTTAAGTTCAAATAGTGACCGGATGTCGAATTATGTGCAAACAACCTCAGAATAGAATTTTGATGATTCCAACAGCTCCGTATGGTAATTTTGGACTTAGGAGCGTGATCGAAATTTTATTTAGAAGTCCGTAGTGAAATTAGGCTTGAAATGGCTAAAACGGAAATTTAAGTTTGGAAGTTTGACCGGGGAGTTGACTTTTTGCTATCGGAGTCGGAATCTAGTTCAAAATTTTTTTATAGCTCCGTTATGTCATTTATGACTTGCGTGCAAAATTTGAGGTCAATCGGACTTGATTTGATAGGTTCCGGCGTTGTTTGTAGAAATTGAAAGTTTCAAAGTTTGTTAGGCTTGAATCTATGTGTGATTCGTGTTTTTACTGTTGTTGGATGTGATTTGAAGATTCGATTAAGTCCGTATGATATTTTAGATCTTGTTGGTATAATTACTTGAGGTGTCGAGGGGCTCGGGTGTGTTTCGGATGGTATTCAGAGTATTTTCCTTCATTTTGGCACTCCTGGTAGTTGCTGATTTCTGGTATTTTAAACCTTCTTCGTGATCGCGAAGATTGGGACGCGATCGCATAGGTTGGGCTAGTCTGTGCATCGCGATCGCGTGGCATTGTTTGCGATCGCGTAAGGTTAGTTAAGGGCTGCTAAAGTTTTGTGCTTCGCGATCGCATGAAGCGGGATGCGATCGCGTAGCTTTGAGACCTTGTGACTCGCGAACGCGTGAAGACGGTCGCGCTCGGGTAGAGTAACGGAGCAGGCGTGGAGGTCACACGTTTTCTCTATGCGATTGCGTGAAGAGGACTGTGATCACGTAGAGCTGGGAACTCTGTGCTTTGCGATCGCGTGAGGATATACGCGATCGCATAGAGTTAATTTGGACAGTGGTAATTTGTGCTTCGCGATCGCGTGTGGATGTTCAGGCCTTGGCCAACCAGTTTGTTAGACTGGATATTTTCGAGCCGAGCCGAGTTTTGGCTTGTGTGGTTTCTCAGTCTTCTCTCTATGATCGTATTAAGGGAACGTCAGTATGATGACCCCCATCTGCTTGTCCTTAAGGATACAGTTCAGCACAGTGATAACAAGAAAGTCACTATTGGAGATGATGATGTATTATGGATACAGGGTAGGCTATGTGTGCCTAATGTAGATGGTTTACGTGAGTTGATTCTCCAGGAGGCTCATTGTTAGCGGTACTCCATTCATCCGGGTGCTGCAAAGATGTATCAAGACTTGAGACAGCACTATTGGTGAAGGCGGATGAAGAAAGACATAGTGGGGTATGTAGCTCGGTGTCTAAATTGTCAACAGGTAAAATATGAGCATCAACGACCGGATGCATTGCTTAAGAAGTTAGAGATTCCAGAATGGAAATGGGAGCGGATCACTATGGATTTCGTTGTTGGAGTCCTACGGACTCAGAGGAAGTTTGATGCAGTTTGGGTGATTGTAAATAGATTGACCAAGTCAGCTCATTTCATTCCTGTGATTACTACTTACTCTTCAGAGCAGCTGGCTCGGGTATATATTCACGAGATTGTCATACTTCACGGTGTAGCGGTATCTATCATCTCTGACCGGGGTACACAGTTTACTTCACTGTTTTGGAGGGTTGTACAGCGAGAGTTGGGTACTTGTGCAGAGTTGAGTACATCATTTCACTCTCAGACGGACGGACAGTCCGAATGCACTATTCAAATACTGAAGGATATGCTTCATGCGTGTGTGTTAGATTTTGGGGGTGCTTGGGATCAGTTCTTACCACTTGCGGAGTTTGCTTACAATAACAATTACCAGTCAAGCATTTAGATGGCTCCGTATGAGGCTTTGTATGGTAGGCGATGCCGGTCTCCAGTGGGTTGGTTCGAACCGGGCGAGGCTAGGCTATTGGGTACAAACTTGGTTCAGGATGCCTTGGAAATGGTTAAATTGATTCAGGATCGACTTCGTACAGCCCAATCTAGACAGAAGTGTTATGCGGATCGGAAGGTTCGTGATGTTGCATTCATGGTTGGTGAGCGAGTCTTGCTCCGAGTTTCGCCTATGAAGGGTGTGATGAGGTTCGGGAAGAGGGCAAGTTGAGCCCTAGGTATATTGGGCCTTTCGAGATTCTTGAAAGAGTTGGAGATGTGGCTTACAGACTTGCGCTACCACCTAGTCTCTCTGCAGTTCATCCTGTATTCCATGTTTCTATGCTTCGGAAATATCACGGCGATCCGTCTCATATGTTAGACTTCAGTTCGGTTCAGTTGGACAAGGATCTATCTTATGTTGAGGAACCAGTGACTATTTTAGATAGGCAGGTTCGAAAGCTGAGTCAAAGAACATTG
The DNA here is from genome assembly GCA_000715115.1 of Nicotiana otophora. Lineage (NCBI taxonomy): Eukaryota > Viridiplantae > Streptophyta > Magnoliopsida > Solanales > Solanaceae > Nicotiana > Nicotiana otophora. The sequence continues at coordinate 64,768 of AWOL01S0033230.1, forward strand.
CTTCCGTGAAGGTTCAGTGAAGGGGTCATCCGGTCGANAATATTTAGATAGGCAGGTTCGAAAGATGAGGTCAAAGAACATTACTTCCGTGAAGGTTCAGTGGATGGGTCATCCGGTCGAGCAGGCGAATTGGGAGACCGAGCATGATATACGCAACTCTTATCCACACTTAGTCACCAGCTCAGGTACCTTTTCTAATCTCGTTCGAGGACGAACGTTTGTTTTAGAGGTGGAGAATGTGATGACCCAAAATTTCATCTTTAAAGTTAATAATTAATTCTGTGTTCTAAGACCTCGAAAAGCACTATTTATCATTACTCGGCTTGTGTGCGCAGTCCGTAAAAGTTTTCGGAAAGTTTTTATGTGAAAAATGGATTAAAATGTGAATTAGAGCTTTAAAACTCAACTGACTTGACTTTGGTAAACATTTTGAGCAAACGGACTCCGATCAGTGTTTTGACAATTTCGTTAGGTCCGTATCATAATTTGGGACTTGTGCGTATGCCCGGAATTAAATTTCGAGGCCCGTAGCCCGGGATATGGAATTTTGTTGAAAATTTAGTAGTTAAGTTCAAATAGTGACCGGATGTCGAATTATGTGCAAATGACCCCGGAATAGAATTTTGATAATTCCAACAGCTCCGTATGGTGATTTTGGACTTAGGAACGTGATCGAAATTTTATTTGGAAGTCCGTAGTGAAATTAGGCTTGAAATGGCTAAACAGGAATTTAAGTTTGGAAGTTTGACCGGGGAGTTGATTTTTTGATTTCGGAGTCGGAATCCAGTTTTGAAATTGTTTATAGCTCAATTATATCATTTATGACTTGCGTGCAAAATTTGAGGTTAATCGGACTTGATTTGATAGGTTCCGGCGTTGTTTGTAGAAATTGAAAATTTCAAAGTTCATTAGGCTTGAATCTATGTGTGATTCGTGTTTTTAGTGTTGTTGGATGTGATTTGAAAATTCGATTAAGTCAGTATGATATTTTAGGACTTGTTGGTATAATTGCTTGAGGTGCCGAGGGGCTCGGGTGTGTTTCAGATGGTATTCAGAGTATTTTCCTTCATTTTGGCACTGCTGGTAGCTGCTGATTTCTAGTATTTTAAACCTTCTTCGCGATCACGAAGATTGGGACGCGATCGCGTAGGTTGGGCTAGTCTGTGCATCGCGATCGCATGGCATTGTTTGCGATCACATAAGGTTAATTGAGGGCTGCTAAAGTTTTGTGCTTCGCGATCACATGAAGCGGGATGCGATCGCGTAGCTTTGAGACCTTATGACTCGCGAACGCGTGAAGACGGTCGCGTTCGGGTAGAGTAACGGAGCAGGAGTGGAGGTCATCTAGAGCTCGGATTGAGGCGAGTTTTGGGAGATTTTCAGAGAAAACATCGGGGTAAGTGTTCTTAACTCAATTTTGGTTAGATTACCCAAATCCATCACTGTTTTTATCAGTTAATTGGTGATTTAAGTTGGAAAATTTTGAAAACCCTCTTGGATATATTTGAGGATTTGAGGGTCGAATTGTTATCGGAATTTGGTCATTTTAGTATGGTTAGACTCGTGGTTGAATGAGTATTCATATTTCGTAACTTTCGCCGAATTCCGAGATGTGGGCCCCACATGTCATTTTTGAGTTAAATTCGAATTGTATTGAAAAATGTAGTATTTTCTTATGAAATTGATTCCTATAATTTTTGTTGACTGTATCAAATTAATTATAACTAGATATGAGTCGATCGGAATCGGAAAATCGAGGAAAAGGCGTACTACTTGGTTAAATTGGAGCAAGTCGAGATAAGTGACTTGTCTAACCTTGTGTGGGAGAAATTTTCCCTAAGATTGGTATTGAAGTGATAAATTGTAATGTGTTATAAGTCGTGTACACGAGGTGACGAGTGTGTACACGGGCTAAATATGAAAGATTATGTTTTTAAATTGTGTAGATCACTGTTGCGCATTTATTAAATTATTTTATCTTGTTATATTTTTCATCATTGATCTGTGATATATTCTTTAAATTTGTTTGACATTTTCCTGCTAATTGTTTTACCTGTTTAGTTGAAACTTGGTTTCTTTTATATTGTGCATTATTTGAAGGTTGATTTTCTTTAAATTAAATATTATTAATATGAAGTATTTGATATTTTTAAATTTGATATTGAAGAAACGTATTAAAGAGTTTGAAATATTATTTTCCTGAATTATTTATTCCTGAATATTTTCGTAAGATTTTTGTACTCATTGTGATGGAGCCGTGAGCTCTCTATTGTTGAAAAATATTATTGATGATTTATTTTGGCATGAGCAGTGAGCTCTTTATTGTGGAAAAATATTGTTGTTGAATTATTTTGGCAAGTTAAATTATTTGAGCACTTGAGGTGCAAATTGTGATATATT
>AWOL01S0033255.1:0-46738 GCA_000715115.1 Nicotiana otophora
GCAGTCAGAGCAAATATTTCAGATTCTAGATGATATGCTCAAATCATGTGTGATTGACTTCGGCTGGTAGTGGGATTGATTCTTACCGCTGGCCTAGTTGCTTATAACTACAGTTATCAGTTCAACATCGAGATGGCTCCATTTGAGGCCTTGTATGGTCGGCGGTGTCATTCCCCCAAAGGTTGGTTTGAACCCGGCGAGGATAGGTTATATGGTACTGATTTGGTAAAGGATGCCTTAGATAAGGTAAAGTTGATTCAAGAGCGACTTCGCATAGCTCAGTCAAGACAGAAGAGTTACGTGGATCGAAAAGTGCCTGATTTATCATTTATGGTGGGCGAGAAAGTTCTCTTGAATATCTCGCTGATGAAGGGTATCACGAGGTTGGGAAAGAGGGGTAAGCTGAGTCCGAGGTTCACTGGTCCATTTGATGTGTTGGCGCGAGTTAGAGAGGCTACTTACATGCCTTTTTTACCTCCCAGTCTATCGGGAGTTCATCCAATTTTTCACGTGTCTATGCTCTGGAGGTACTATGCTGGTAGGTCACATGTGTTAGATTACAGTACAGTGCAGCTTGATGAGAGCTTGGGTTATGAAGAGGAGCGAGCTGCCATTCTTTACAGGAAGGTTCGCAAGTTGAGGTCTAAGAAGATTTCAATAGTGAAGGTCGAGTGGAGGGGTCAACTGTTCGAGGAGGCGACTTGGTATTTGTTGTATTTTGTACATGTCTACTTGATGTATTTTATTATTTGACCACTAGTAAAGGTCAAGTCAACCCGTCGTCACTACTTCTTCGAGGTACTTACTGGGTACGTGTTGATTTACGTACTCATGCTACACTTCTGCACTGATTGTGCAGGTACTGAGACAGGTACTTCCAGTGGTCACACGGGTGCACATATGCATCGCACGGAGACTTAGCGGTGAGTTGCCTTCCATGCTCCGATCTGCAATACCTGGAGTCTCCCTCTACCTTATTTACTATTTATGTCTACTTTATTTTGGATAGTAGTTGTAGTTATTTTGTATATTCCCTAGATTGCTCATGCACTTATGACACTAGATTTTGGGAGCTACTAGTGGTTATTCATTGTTGTACTTATTGTTATTATCACTGTGATTTATTTATTATTCATACTTGGTATTTTGGGAAAGAAGTATGCATGTTTCCACGAGACCTTCTTTTATTCGGTGTATTTAAAAAAGTTTCTCATTTTGAAAGTCAAAAATGAATAAATAAATTGGAGGTTCACGTGTTGGCTTGCCTAACGGCAGTGTTGGGCGCCATCACGACCTATTATGGGTTTTGGGTCGTGACAACTATCAATCAATTTTAGGCTTACCTAGTCTTAGAGACTAGGTGCTATCACGATTACCTGTGGTGGGATTTTGGGGTCATGACATTTCAATGTCTAGTAGGTGTCTTGCCTGGCCTCGTCACTATTCTACAGAGGTTAAGCTTGATACTTACTGGGTACTGTTGTGGTGTACTCATGCTACGCTTTTGCATATTGTTGTGCAGATCCAGGTACTTCTGCTCTAACCGGACGCAGTGAGTTGATTCGGGTATCACGGGGACTTCAAGGTATACCTGCTTGACACACGCAGGCCTCAGAATCACCTTCTGCTTTTATTTTTCTACTACTATTTATCTTCATATCAAACAGAGTTGTATTTACAAATTCCCATTGTAATTTTTTAGAGATTATGACACAATTCCACCAGTTTTGGGGATATGGTGACTATTGTACCATTTTGGTTTCATCATGATAGTTATTAGTTTATTATTATTATTTTAGTCGTTAATTCTGCTAAATTCATAATGTATCTTAGGCCTACCTAGTCGTAGAAACTAGGTGCCATCACGACATGCTAAGGTGGGAATTTGGGATCGTGACACTCAAGGAGCTGGAGGATTTGAATTCGCGGTCGCGAAGGCCAAGTCACATTCGCAAAGAGGAGGCAAACTCGACATCACGTTTGCGAGGTTAGTTCCACGAACGCGTAGGGTTACTTTTGGGAAAAAGCTTTTTGTTCTTTGCGAACGTGAGGCACGTGCCGCATTCATGAAAGGAACCCTGGACAGAATATTTGGGTGTTGTATTTCCGGATTTTAGCACATTCTCTCATATTTTTGAACCCTATTCTTGGAGAGGAGCGATATTTCTTAGATATTTTTATGCAAGAGTTTGGAGTTAGTGATTTCTACTCATTTTTGGTATTATTTCAAAAATCTACATGAATTATTAACACCGAAAGTATGGAATTTTGAGGTAAATTTGGGAGTTTCCCTGTAACTTAAAAGAGTAAAAATTGAGGTTTTGAGGCTCGATTTGGACTTGATTTTAGAATCTAGTTATATATTTTGATTCGTGGGGTTATGGGTAGTCAGAATCTAACCTTTGATTTGGGTTTTAACCATGTGGGACCGGGTTGACTTATGTTGACTTTTTCAAAATTGAATAAAGATTGAAGCATTATAATTTGGAATTGATTCTTCTAGCTTTGTTTGATGTCGTTGTGTTATTTTTTTGGATAGATTCGAGCCGGTTGGATGTGATTTCTAAGGCAAAGGTATTTTTGAAGTATTAATTTTGGTCGTTTGAGGTAAGTATCTTACCTAATATTATGTGGGGTGAATACCCCTTAGGATGTGACCTTATTTGGCTAATAGGAATGTATGAAAAGCGGCATATATGCTAGGTCACGGGCGTGTATGCGGGTGCTATTTATGATTTTGATCGATTTTGACTTTAGGCTTCTAGTACGTCTTGCATGCATTGTGCACTCTCTATGATCCATGTTTTGATAATTTGTGTGGTTATGTGAACTCCTTCAATCTTGTTAGAGGCCTTCTGTAGGCTTTGATATCCTGTTTGAACATGATACTTATTATTGTATAGTGTACCCGGCTAATCTGAGTTGTAGTTGTATACTGTGCACATGCATACTCTTTAGCATGTTATATTTCTTAGTTAATAAGTATGTGATTTGGTATTTGTTGTTCGTATACATGTATTCTTGTATATATTTTTTATGATATGGACTTGTTCTGGAGCACGTGAGGTGTCCGTGCGGATGATATGATTATGCACGTGTGTTGTCTGTGTAGCGTGTGGATAAGGATCCATCCTCCTAGGGTCTTCCTCTCATGTTTCTCCTTGATGATGTACATGCCAGATTATTGAAACGGATCAGTGTTTGGATGTTGTGTATCTTCTCTATATGCAAGCTCCTTGGATGAATACATGCTTTTACTGTGTATCGTTTCTATATGCTAGCCTCAGAATGTATAAATATCTTTTATGCATATTTTCTTCATATACTAATTTAGTTAATGTAATGATTTACTTTAAATATCTTCTCTATATGTCAATTCGGCTGAACTAGAATTGCTATTCTTACATATCTTCTATATATGATGTCTGTTAGCCTACTTACTATGCTTAGATTCTGGTACTGTTGTTGTGTACGTATATATTCATGAACTGTACAAGTTTGATTAGTGATTATCATTGACCATTCTAGCCACTACCTCAAAGAGCTTAGTCTTGATACCTATTGAGTACATGGGGTCGATGGTACTCATACTATCCCTTGTACTTAAGTGTGCAGAGCATGAGTTAGACCCAGTTGAGCATTTGGAGTTATAGATGTTGTTGTAGACCCAGGTAGAGTTGCATTCTGATCACAGTCCCTAGCATCTCCTTCTATCTTTATATTACTTTAAGTGTATTATATTAGCAGACTTATATTCTCATGATTAGAGTTCATGACTTAGTATTACCATCTTTAGGGGGAATTGTTGTATTGGTTTAATATTTATCTATAATATTAGACCTTTAGACTCATTTACTTTAATATTATTATTTTTATTCTTCCGTTGTTGTTTTATATTAGCTTGCCTAGCAAGTGATTTAGGCACCATTATGACCAGTAGTGGTTTTGAGTCATGACAGTTTCTTGTAGGAAACAAAATGATGGCTAGGGTTAGCTTATCTACATAGTTTAGAGGATATCTAAGCTGGAAAAAAAGAGAATTTATTCGCTTCGTAAAAATTTTGGACGACCAGTTATACATGCTAGGAAAAAACTCATAAGTTTCCTAAACTAGTATGTACAGTTAAATACCTAAACTAGTATGTACGGTTAAATACTACAAACATATTTCAATTTGTCTTTACAAAACCAAATTGGATAACAAAATAAACAAATTGAAGCCAAATATTGTTGATTTCGTGGGACTATAATTATGAAGCGGAAGCAAGTCCAATATCTATTCTCATGTATTCTAAACAACTATCATATATGAGGTTACATGAGTTACCTCTTGAAGCATGAACAAATTCAATAAATTTTCTCTCTAATTTCAGTGAATCAACTGGTGATTATCATATCTTCTCTACTAGATCATGATTCTAGTAGTTCTACGATCTTTTACTGTGTTACCCGAATAATAATAGCAATTATAAAATTTAAGCAGTGGAATTTCTCTTGGAAAACGTGCATCAAGAACGGCTTCCTCAAGGTGAAAATACTCATATAATCATAATACACATTTTTCACTAGAAAAAGAATTTTTTTAATTTCCTAATTATTTAGGCACAATAGGGACCATTTAATTTAATTAATGAATCTTTCTATTACGAAATTAGTTTGAACTATTTAAATTAATCCTTCCATAATAAATTATAAATTATTTCACTAAACCCTAATTAACTTCCTATGTTTAGATTCATTTACTAATTAATTTAATTCAATTTCTGAAAAATTAATTTATTGATTACTTCTTTTAGACTTTTACTTAGCTTATTTTATGTGTCGAATACAAAATTAACATGCCTAGATTATGCATGTAAACTTATAAGCCTTTATAATGGTGTATCGTCAATCTCTAAACAGAGACAATAGATTTCATCAACTAATTATTACTTCGCCGATATATATTTTTATTGCCTAGTTTACCTGGCCTATTGACCCACAAAAGAATCTCGATTTTTAATAAATTAAAATAACAAATAATATATATAACTAATAATAATTATATCAAAATTAAGAGTATAAGTATATTTAATGGAATAGAAAATTATTTTATTAAGTCAATATAAAATATTTGTTTCTACTTGGCCCATTCAATACATTCAAACTATACTAGCACAAGAAGTCGGAATTAAACCATTTCCATAATCAAGATAATTGAATCTTGTGCTATAATTATTCTGATGGCTTGTCAAATTCTATCATTAGATTGTGAACATAAATTTATGGCTTATAATAATCGACGATTTAACCTTACGTGTATAAGTTTGTATTCTATACACTAAATCATCTATAATATAAGTCAATGATACACAATCGAATATATGATCTATTTAAAATAAAGTTTCATTAATTTGAATGAGTGATTAACTAATTATTTCACAAAGAATATTATAACAAAACACATTGTTTATGATATATCCTAACAGATTCATATTGTTTTTTTGGTTTAACCTAAATAAAGTTAACCTTTATGTTCACACGATATAATGAAACATCGATGGATTAGAGTAGTGGAATATGAAAGGGAACTTTACATAAATGTCACAGTTTAAAAGAAATATAACAAATTCTTAGCATGAAATCCAATATTACAGTTGTGGTAGGAAAATATTTATATTTGTAGCACATAGTTCAATTAAAATATGAATATTAATTATTAAACCGTAAACATAAGCAATTTGAATGGAAAGTCAATAACGTTTTGTACAAATATTATGCCTTTTTTCTCTTTATCTATTAGCTTTCCTTCTTTTTGTTCATCTTCTTAATTTTATTTTCTGCCGAAGCCAACATATTTTCTAAATTTGTTCCATTCATTTTTTTTAAAAGTTTTTTTCTTCCTTCTTTCTTCTTTTCTTAACATAAAGATCTTACTTCGATAATAATATATGTTAATATATACAAAACGTATATATAAAAAAAATATACATTGAATTAACACATATAAAATATACAGAAAAAATTCACCTTCAATTAAGATGACACTTAGACATGTAAAATATACATAAAAATATATATCTTAAATTTAATTAAGATGGCATATAAATATACAAAACAATATACATAAAAAATACATCCTAAATTAAAATGACACTTGACATATAAAATATAATTGAAATATACATTAAAAATACATCTTAAAATAAGATGGTACTTCACAAATAAATATACAAAAACTATATACATAAAAATACATTTTGAATTAAAGTGATACTTGATATACAAAGTATAAAAGACGTATAAATCAATACATCTTGAATTTAGGTAGTATTCACATATGCATAAGATTTTCAAAAATGGAGTGAAGAAGATGAATGTTAGAAAGGGAGAATGAAAATGGACAAAAAAAATACTTTCTGTGATTAGTGAGCCAGTTAACTTATTAAATATTGAGCTTACTTTTTATAATATATTTATAATAAAAAAAAGTACTCTATATAAAATAAACAATAAATTATGCTATTGTTTTTTTAATAATAGTTAAAAAATGATCAATCGTGTAAAAATTTCAATAGGGAGAAAATACTTAATCACAAGTGTCTTACAAGTGGAAGATTGGCTTAATTCAAGAAATGTTTGTCCAGTAAATGTCATTGGAACATTTATTGAGGGTGTGGAAAGAAGGGAAATTTTGGTTTTAAAACGGAAGGACAAAGAATTCAATCCTGTTTGCCTACTGTAGCATAACTAATCCGCCAATTGTGGCGACAATTGCTCTTGCTTTTTGGAGAGGCCAAGTTTGCCATAAAACTCTATGCAAAGCCAACCTTGCATAATCTATACCTCCTTTTGCAAGTGACATGAAAATCTACACAAGTTGTGTGCAAGTAAGACCATAATCTAATGTAAGTTAGCAAGCTAAGTGAAACAAGTTGGGTAAAATCAGTAGAGCCTTTTTTTCCTAGGGACTACTAGCACTTCCAAGTTGAATTACTTTCTTTTTTACTTTTCAAATGGTACTTCGCTCAAGTCAAACTAGCTAATACTAATAGAGATTAATTTGTACAGCTTCCAATAAATCTAATAACAATTTATAACTGCTGCTTCCATGATATATATTGTCCTTTCTTTCCATGAAAATTTAATAGTTAAATAACAAAAATTGATAAACAAACACAAGCAATTCAACAGTCGTTTGAGAAATTAAAATTTTTCTCTCGTCCTATAGGTCAGGTGTTTCGTTTGTTGATTAACTTAAGGAATAATATTTGGTTAACACAAGAATGTTCGACTAATGCATGTATGTTGTGTTTGAAACGAAAAGCATATTTGCGTTTGCATTCTCTATAGAAGCAATATTGTAGCAAGAATATGACCTTTTTTTTCATTTTGTTTTGGCTCTCTAAAGTACCTTTTAAAGAGGAGAATTCTACCAAAAGTAAAGATTGAGACAATTTATCGGGTGATTAAAACGAAAATAAGAATTTTCTTCCTGGACTGTAATAGATGCCCACTTTAGATAGATGGTCCTAAAATATGATTAATAAACGGTCCTATACTGACTTTTAGTGGGCGTTTAGACATAAGAATCGTAAAATTTCGGAAAAAAGCGGAAAAAAAATTTAAGTGAAAAAAGTATTTGAAATTTAGAGTTGTGTTTGGACATGAATACAATTTGGAGCTGTTTTTGAATTTTTGTGAGTGATTTAAAGTGAAAAATTTGAAAAACAACTTCTTGGAGTTTTTCAAATTTAGGAAATGTAACTTCAAGTAAAATTTGAAAATTTCATGAAGAAACACTGATTTCGAAAAAAATAAAAAAACATTTCCAAAAAGTAAAAAATTTCTTATGGCCAAACGGCCCTAATTGATGGACCTAACTTTTTCCAGCTACACAAAGAAGAATGGCTTCCGTCTACGAATTTGCATGACTTGAAATAAGGAGGTTTTCGTCATTGTTCACCGAAATATGTTAGAAATTAAACTATTATTGGTGGCAAAGAATCGTAACGTATTACATACCGATCCCTCATTTTGAGTATTTGTGCTTTAAATTGCGTTTTAATATATTTCTAAATTGATATAACTATTTAAGACTTATTGGTATGATTTATATAGAGATCCGAGGTGTGCAAGCATGTGTTTGAACTAACACAAAAATCTAGTGCATGTATAATACATGAACTCTGTGATTGCAAAAGGGTCGTGATTTCCAAAAGGATGACTAGGCAAGGCCCTTTTTTGAGAAAGAAGATCGATAATCGTGATTGCGACATAGGAGGTGCTTGCCAAGTCCACTATCGTGAGCTAAGCACTGCTGTTGTGGTTGGACAGGTCCAAGTTCAGGTGAGCCAACCTCTCGCAATCGCGAGATCACCTAAAATATAAAATTCTTACTTTTTCGAGTTTCACATAAGTCTTCGCAACTTCTAAAAGGCTACGGCTACGTGATTGGATCTTTTGAGCAAAGATAAGTGTTCGCAACTTCTAAAAGGCTAGGGTTACGTGATTGAATCCTTTGAGCAAAGATTCAATCATTTGGACTAAGGTAATGATTTTCATTATTTATTTACTTAAATACATTATTAAATAATGATTTTTACATTAAAAAATGAGATTAAAAATGCAACCGTAGACAAGAGCCCTAAACTCCAAAGTTAGAAAATCATGGATTGATGGACTTTTAGGACTCAATTAAAAAACTAATTATATATTTGGATTCACCGAATTATAGATAATCTGAAAATATATTGTGTCCGAGGATTTGACTCCATTGCCCAAAGATTAACTCTTGGGTTGAATTTTAGTTTGACCAAGGTTTATTTGTAGTGATGATTCGAATAAAATATTTAAACCCGTTAAGTATTCTTTAGCATTGCACTTCCATTTATTGGTTGTCTCTCACGTTGCTGATATTATTTTTCTGATTTTTGTTGTTATTACGGATGATTTATCTCTGAGCCGAGGATCTCCCGAAAACAGCCTCTCTACCCATGCGGGGTAGGGGTAAGGTCTGCGGCGGGCCACATTGGAACAATGAATGCTCACATGCACAGATGAATGCCCATCAAACTTTTGATGATGGGACGGATGACGACATAGATGATGCTGACCAGACAGAACCAATAGGTACCTTCAACGCACTTGTTTATTCTATTTATGAGGCCTTAGCGAGAACCAGTGCTGGTATCCATAAGAAGAAGGACCCCTGCCCGACCACAAAGAACGGAAAAAAGAAGGTGGATGAGGGGCCTCCTCTTAACCAAGAGAAGACCTTGATGTTCATAGAGATGAGAGTTAATGGCAAGCCCATTCTGGCGATGATTGACACGGACGTTACTCACAACTACTTAGCCCCAACTCAAGTAGAGCGCATTGGTCTAGTTGTGGGAAAGGCTAGAGGTTGTTTCAAGGCTATCAACTCACCGCCTCAGCCAGTGGGTGGAATAGTCAAAAGAATGCCAGTGAAGCTTGGTCCTTATGAAGGAAAATTCAACTTCGGCTTGGTGATCATAGATAACTTCGAGCTGATAGTTGGTTTGGAATTCATGCGGCAAACCAATACCATTCCTGTTCCTTATGCCGATATTTTACTCATGATGGGTGCAAATGGTCCAAGCCCTGCATTATCCCATGCACAACCATAAAGATGGCCGTTGAGAACATCTCGGCCCAACAGTTGAAGAAGGAAGTCAAACGACATGAACCTACGTTCCTGGCTACCCTCTGTATTGAAGATATAGAATTCTCTTCGGGTCTTGTTCTTGTACACGTGAAATAGCTAATAAAGGAGCTTGAAGACGTCATGCCACAAGACAAGCCAAGGCGACTCCCGCCTAGGCGCACTATGGACCATGAGATTGAGTTGGTGTCGGGTGCGAAGCCACCTGCCCAAGCACCTTACAGAATGTCACAACCCGAACACACCGAGCTTCATAGATAATTGACAGAAATTCTAGACACGGGGATCATTTTGCCTTCCAAATCCCCTTAGGGGTCCTTTATGCTAACTCAAAAGAAACAGGATGGCACCCTACGACCTTGTGTGGATTATCAGGCCACATATAAGGACTGCATTGCAGCTCTTTGAGAAACGGTTGATTATGACCCATTGTGAATACGGTGCTTGATCTAAGAACCTACCTAGTACAAAGGTTGGATGACCTGGACCGCACGATGCGGCAGGTCAAAGGTGACATTGTGAACATCATTCGCGACTATGCAAGAGACCGAAAAATGGCAGCCACAGAAGCAACCGAAATCTTTAGCAAATTTGAGGGCCTCAAATAGGAGCATACTTAGGATGTATCCTATAGGGCATAGGACGCAAACACGGTGACTGCCATGTAGTAAACCATATACAACTTGATAAGCCAACTCAATTTTGTTAATGTTGTACTACAAGACCTTCTTTCAATTAGCGGAAACTAGTCCATGGATGTTGTGAACCTCACCCATGTGCCACAAATGTTTAAGATTCATGAACCAAAACCATACAATGGGGCTCGGCGGTATGTGGGAGTTAGAAGAAGAAAAAAAGGTAGAAACTGTTGCCATGTATCTTCATAATGATTCTAAACTCTGGTGGTGGGTGAAATACGAAGCCATCGGGTCCGGTGAATATACTCTCGAGACATGGGCAGAACTGAAGGCATCCATACGCCTACAGTTCTTCCCCAAAAATGATGAGTACAGTGCATGAAGAAAGTTATATGAGCTCTACCAAACCCAGTCAGTGGGGGAGTTCTCTGCGCTCATATTGAACATATACGATATGGGGGACAACGACAAACTCTTCACATTTCCAGAAGGTTTGACACCTAAAGTACGTATGGATCTGCAAAGACAAAGGATAGACATTTTACCCAAGGCAATCCAAGCAACAGAATGCCTTGGGGACTATCAAATAGAAGCTCGGAAGGATAGGCCTCAACCGCTTGTCCGAGGGGGATACAAAGGGAGCCATCCTGGCAATAGTGGCCCTAGATGAAGTGTAGGAGATCAGAGTGCAACCAAATCAAAAGCTCCATGCTCATACAACATTAGTGCTGCATCTAACAACAATGATTGCGGGAGGAAGCCCCCTTCAAGATGTCATCATTGCGGCAGGCCACATTGGAATAATGAATGCCCACATGCATAGATGAACGGCCATCAAACTTTTGATGGTGGGACGGATGACGACATAAATGATGCTGACGAGACAGAAGAAATAGGTACCTTCAATACACTTTTTTGTTCTATTGCTGAGGCCTTAGCAGGAACTAGTGGTGGTATCCGTAAGAAGTAGGACCCCACAAACAATGGGAAAAGGAAGGCGGATTAGGGGCCTCCTCTTAACCAAGAGAAGACCTTGATGTTCGTCGAGATGAGAGTTAATGTCAAGCCCATTTGGGCGCTGATAGACGCGGGCGTTACTCAAAACTACTTAGCCTCAACTCAAGTAGAGCGCCTTGGTCTAGTTGTGGAAAAGGCTAGAGGTTATTTCAAGGCTATCAACTCACCGCCTCAGCCAGTGGGTGGAATAGTCAAAAGAATGCTAGTGAAGCTTAGTCCTTATGAAGGAAAATTCAACTTCGTCTTGGTGATCATAGATAACTTCGAGCTGATAGTTGGTTTGGAATTCATGCGGCAAACCAATACCATTCCTGTTCCTTATGCCGATATTCTACTCATGATGGGTGCAAATGGGCCAAGCCCTGCATTATCTCATGCACAACCATAAAGATGGCCGCTGAGAACATCTCGGCCCAGCAGTTGAAGAAGGAAGTCAAACGACATGAACCTATGTTCCTGGCTACCCTCTGTATTGAAGATATAGAATTCTCTTTGGGTCTTGTTCCTGTACACGTGAAATACCAGCTTGAAGATGTCATGCCACAAGACAAGCCAAGGTGACTCCCGCCTAGGCGCACTGTGGACCATGAGATTGAGTTGGTGTCGGGTGCGAAGCCACCTGCCCAAGAACCTTACAGAATGTCACAACCCAAACACACCGAGCTTCGGAGATAATTGACAGAAATGCTAGACACGGGGATCATTGTTCCTTCCAAATCCCCTTATGGGTCCTTTATGCTATCTCAAAAGAAACAGGATGGCACCCTACGACCTTGTGTCGATTATCGGGCCATATATAGGGACTGCATTGCAGCTCTTTGAGAAACGGTTGATTATGACCCATTGTGAATACGGTGCTTGATCTAAGAACCTACCTAGTAAAAAGGTTGGATGACCTTGACCGCACGATGCGGCAGGTCAAAGGTGACATTATGAACATCATTCGCGACTATGAAAGAGATCGAAAAATGGTAGCCCCAGAAGCAACCAAAATCTTTGGCAAATTCGAGGTCATCAAATAGGAGCATACTTAGGATGTATCCTATAGGGCACAAGACGCAAACACGGTGACTGCCATGTAGTAAACCATATACAACTTGATAGTCCAACTCAATATTATTAATGTTGTACTACAAGACCTCCTTCAAGGAGCAGAAACTAGGTCGGGGATGTTGTGAACCTCACTCATATGCCATAAATGTTTAAGATTCCTGAACCAATACCATACAATGGGGCTCGGTGGTATGTGGGAGTTAGAAGAAGCAAAAAGGTAGAAACCGTTGCCATGTATCTTCAGGATGATACTAAGCACTGGTGGTGGGTGAAATACGAAACCATCGGGTCCGGTGAAGATATTCTCGAGACATGGGCAGAACTGAAGCAGCCATACGCGTACAGTTCTTCCCCAAAAATGATGAGTACAGTGCATGAAGAAAGCTATAGGAGCTCCGCCAAACCGAGTCATTGGGGGAGTTCTCTGCGCTCATATAGAACATACACGATATGGGGGACAAAGACAAACTCTTCACATTCCCATAACGTTTGACACCTAAAGACCGTATGGAGCTGCAAAGACAAAGGATAGACATTTTACCTAAGGCAATCCAAGCAGCAGAATGCCTTGGGGACTATCGAATGGAAGCTCGGAAGGATAGGCCTCATCTGCTGGTCCGAGGGGGATACAAATGGAGCCATCCTGGCAATAGTGGCCCTAGATGAGGTGTAGGAGATCAGAGTGCAACCAAATCAAAGGCTCCATGCTCATACAGCATTAGTGCTGCATCTAACAACAACGATTGCGGGAGGAAGCCCCCTTCAAGATGTCGTCATTGCGGCGGGTCACATTGGAATAATGAATGCCCAAATGCACAGATGAAGGCCATCAAACTTTTGATGGTGGGACGGATGACGACATAAATGATGCTGACTAGACAAAACAAATAGGTACCTTAATACACTTGTTTGTTCTATTTCTGAGGCCTTAGCGGGAACTAGTGCTGGTATCCGTAAGAAGTAGGACTCCATAAACAATGGGACATGTTCGTCGAGATGAGAGTTAATGGAAAGCCCATTCGGGCGATGATAGACACGTGCGTTACTCACAACTACTTAGCCTCAACTCAAGTATAGCGCCTTGGTCTAGTTGTGGGAAAAGGCTAGAGGTTGTTTCAAGGCTATCAACGCACCGCTCAGCCAGTGGGTGGAATAGTCAAAAGAATGCCAGTGAAGCTTGGTCCTTATAAAGGAAAATTCAACTTGCGCGTGGGGATCATTGATAACTTCGAGCTGATAGTTGGTTTGGAATTCATGCGGCAAACCAATACCATTCCTGTTCCTTATGCCGATATTCTACTCATGATGGGTGCAAATGGGCCAAGCCCTACATTATCCCATGCACAACCATAAAGATGGCCGCTGGGAACATCTCGGCCCAGCAGTTGAAGAAGGAAGTCAAACGACATGAACCTACGTTCCTGGCTACCCTCTGTATTAAAGATATAGAATTCTCTTCGGGTCCCATTCCTGTATACGTGAAATAGCTACAAAAGGAGCTTGAAGACGTCATGCCACAACACAAGCCAAGGCGGCTCCTGCCTAGGCGCACTGTGGACCGTGAGATTGAGTTGGTGTCGGGAGCGAAGCCACCTGCACAAGCACCTTACAGAATGTCACAACCCAAACACACCGAGCTTCAGAGATAATTGACAGAAATGCTAAACACGGGGATCATTGTGCCTTCCAAATCCCCTTATGGGTCCTTTATGCTATCTCAAAAGAAACAGGATGGCACCATACGACCTTGTGTGGATTATCGGGCCACATATAGGGAATGCATTGCAGCTCTTTTAGAAACGGTTGATTATGACTCGTTGTGAATACGGTGCTTGATCTAAGAACCTACCTAGTACAAAGGTTGGATGACCTTGAACACACGATGCGGTAGGTCAAAGGTGACATTGTGAACATCATTCGCGACAATGAAAGAGACCAAAAAATGGCAGCCACAGAAGCAACCGAAATCCTTGGCAAATTCAAGGGCCTCAAACAGGAGCGTACTAAGGATGTATCCTATAGGGCACAAGACGTAAAACACGGTGACTGCCATGTAGCAAACCATATACAACTTGATAGGCCAACTCAATGTTTTTAATACTGTACTACAAGACATCCTTCAAAGAGCGGAAACTAGGTCAGGGATGTTGTGAACCTCGCCCATGTTCCACAAATGTTTATGATTCCTGAACCAAAACCATACAATGGGGCTCGACGGTATATGGGAATTAGAAAAAGTATAAAAGGTAGAAATTGTTGCCATGTATCTTCAGGATGATTCTAAACTCTGGTGGTGGGTGAAATACGAAGCCATCGAGTCCGGTGAAGATACTCTCCAGACATGGGCAGAACTGAAGGCAGCCATACACCTATAGTTCTTCCCCAAAAATGATGAGTACAGTACACGAAGAAAGCTATATGAGCTCCGCCAAACCGAGTCAGTGGGGGAGTTCTCTGCGCTCATGTTGAACATACACGATATGGGGGACAAAGACAAACTCTTCACATTCCCGAAAGGTTTGACACCTAAAGCCCGTATGGAGCTGCAAAGACAAAGGATAGACATGTTACCCAACTGAATCCAAGCAGCAGAATGCCTTGAGGACTATCAAATGGAAGCTCGGAAGGATAGGCCTCAACCGCTTATCCGAGGGGGATACAAAAGGACCCATCCTAGAAATAGTGGCCCTAGATAAAGTGTAAGAGATCCGAGTGCAACCAAATCAAAGTTTCCATGCTCATACAACATTAGTGTTGCATCTAACAACGATGATTGCGGGAGAAAGCCCCCTTCAAGATGTCGTCATTGTAGCGGGCCACATTGGAATAATGAATGCCAACATGCACAGATGAACGGCCATCAAACATTTGTTGGTGGGACGGATGACGACATAAATGATGCTGATGAGACAGAACAAATAGGTACCTTCAATACACTTGTTTGTTCTATTTGAGGCCTTAGCGGGAACTACTGCTGGTATCCGTAAGAAGTAGGACCCCACAAACAATGGGAAAAAGAAGGAGGATTAGGGGCCTCATCTTAACCAAGAGAAGACCTTGATGTTCGTCGAGATGAGAGTTAATGTCAAACCCATTCGGGCGCCGATAGACACGGGCGTTACTCAAAACTACTTAGCCTCAACTCAAGTAGAGCACCTTGGTCTAGTTGTGGGAAAGGGTAGAGGTTGTTTCAAGACTATGAACTCACCGCCTCAGCCAGTGAGTGGAATAGTCAAAAGAATGCTAGTGAAGCTTGGTCCTTATGAAGGAAAAATCAACTTGCGTGTGGTGATCATAGATAACTTCGAGCTGATACTTGGTTTGGAATTCATGCGGCAAACCAATACCATTCATGTTCCTTATGCGAATATTCTACTCATGATGGGTGCAAATGGGCCAAGCCTTGCATTATCCCATGCACAACCATAATGATGGCCGCTGGGAACATCTCAGCCCAGCAGTTGAAGAAGGAAGTCAAACGACATGAACCTACGTTCCTGGCTACCCTCTGTATTGAAGATATAGAATGCTCTTCGGGTCCCATTCCTGTACCCGTGAAATAGCTGCTAAAGGAGTTTCAAGATGTCATGCCACTAGACAAGCCAAGGCGACTCCTGCCTAGGCGCACTGTGGACGATCAAATTGAGTTGGTGTCGGGTGCGAAGCCACCT
This sequence comes from Nicotiana otophora, assembly GCA_000715115.1. Classification (NCBI taxonomy): domain Eukaryota; kingdom Viridiplantae; phylum Streptophyta; class Magnoliopsida; order Solanales; family Solanaceae; genus Nicotiana; species Nicotiana otophora. The sequence continues at coordinate 16,044 of AWOL01S0033255.1, forward strand.
GCCCAAGCACCTTACAGAATGTCACAACCCGAACACACCGAGCTTCGGAGACAATTGACGGAAATGCTAGACACGGTTATCATTTTGCCTTGAAAGTCCCCTTATGGGTCCCCTATGGTATTCCAAAAAGAACATGATGACACCCTACGACTCTGTGTCGATTATCGGGTCCTAAACAAAATCACTGTGAAGAACAAGTACCCTATCTCGCTAATGGAAACTTGTTCGATACGTTGGGTGGTGCTATAGTGTTCACCATAATAGACTTGAAGACATGTAACTAGCAAGTCCGAAATGCAGAGGTAGATGAACACAAGACAACCTATGTGACAAGATATGGGTCATACGACTTCCTGGTCATGCCATTCGGCTTGACTAATGCTCCAGCTACATTTTGCACCTTGATGAATCAAGTCTTCTAAGGGTACATTGATGAGTTCATTGTGGCATACTTGGACGACATTGTGATATATAGAAAAACATTGGAGGACCACCTGGAGCACTTGTAGAAGGTCCTAGCCTGACTGCGGGACCACGTATTATATGTAAAGTTATCCAAGTGTGCATTCACCCAAAAGCTAATTGACTTCCTCAGACATGTCATCGAGGAAGGGCGTATAAAGGTAGACTAACAAAAGATTCAGGTTGTCACAGATTAGTTTGCCTATGCAACTTTTATCGGCGATTTGTGAGGAATAACTCTCTCATTGCATTGCCGTTGACAAAGTTCCAAAAGGAAGTCACACCTTCGGATTGGGGTCTCAAGCGAGCGGAGGCCTTCAACGCATTAAAAGGTGTCCCAAGAGCCCTGTCTTGGCCCTTACTGATTCGGCCAAGCTATTAGAAGTGAAAGAGGATGCCTCTGAATATGCTTTGGGCAGAGTATTTCTACAAGAGGGGAATCTAGTAGCGTACGAGAGCCGAAAGTTAAAGGATGCAGAACGGTTCTGTGCCACCCACGAAATGGAATTGTCGATTGTCGTCCATTGCTTGCCTTTGGAGGTACTATCTGTTTGGACCCTCATTCGTGGTCAAAAACAACAACACAATTGTTAGCCATTTCATGACCCAGCTAAAGCTGAATGGCCGACATGACAGGTGGCAGTAATGCTTGGTGGAATTTCACTTCAACCTGGAGTACCGAAATGGGAAGACCAACCATGTTGTTGATGCTCTCAGTCGAAGGGCTGACTTAGCATCGGTGATCCTACTCCACCCTAAGGGGGAGCAAAGTGGCCACCACTATAAGATACCAGATAGAAGATCGACAACCAAAGGATCCTGCTGCACAGTATTTGGTCGATTTGGTGGGACGAGGAAAGTCTCGCATGTTCTACGTGGAAGATGGGTTCCTGAAGGTGAAAGGGAACCGAATTTTATGTTCTTAAAGGAGGGAATATGTGAAGGTCTCTTCTGATGGAATACCATGATACTTTATGGGCCGGCCATCCAGGTGAAGAACGCATCATGGTGTTATTGCGCCGTTCTTATTATTGGCCTCAAATGGTTGATGATGTTTCTTAGTATGTGAAGACTTGCCTAGTATGCCAAAAAGACAAGTCAGACCGCTTAACACAAGCGGGATTTTCGGAGCCATTTCATGTTCCAAAGAGATATTGGGAAAGCATTTCACTGGATTTCGTCACCGGATTTCCCAAGGCCGGAGATTGTACAACTATCTTGGTTGTGGTAAATCAGGTTTCCAAGTATGCTACCTTTATAGCTGCCCCACGGTATATATAAACAGAAGATAGAACTCAACTCTTCTTCTCTCATGTTGTCAAATATTGGGGTTTGCCTAAAGACATCGTTAGTGATCGCGACTCTCCCTTCACTAGCAATTTTTGGACTCAGCCTCTTAAGTGCCTCAGGCCCAAATGAGCCACAGTTCAAGTTTCTTTCCGCAATTTGATGGCTAGACATAGCGGTTCCATAGTATGCTGGTGGAATATCTCTGCCATTTTATTATCGGATTACAAAAGAATTGGGTGAAACTTCTAGATGCTGTTCAACTGTGCTATTCACAAGAGCTCTAGTACAAACATACGTGCTTTTGAAATTGTTACCTGATAACAACCGCTACTCCCAAACATCATAAATGTCCCAAACATGTTGAAATCTCCTCGAGTTGCTAGCTTGTCAAAGGAATGGAAGCGAAATTAGGAGATAATGTGGAGCTACCTTGTCAAATCCCAGAAGCAGGTGAAAAATCCATGTTGATCAAAATCTCTGCTTTGTTGATTATCAAGTAGGAGATAAAGTGATGGTGAATATCCGAAAGCGGTATTTGTTTGCATGGGTCCATGACCCTTGCCTATTTCAAAAGTCCATTGGACCCTTGTCCATTGAGAAGCACAATGGGAAAGTGGCATACTGGGTGGATACCCCTGCTCGACCACAAAGAAAGGAAAAAAGAAGGCGGATGAGGGGCCTCATATTAACCAAGAGAAGAAAATGATGTTCGTCAAGATGCGAGTTAATGACAAGCCCATTCGAGCGATGATAGAGCGCCTTGGTCTAGTTGTAGGAAAGGGTAGAGATCGTGTCAAGGCTATCAACTTACCCCCTCAGCCAATGGGTGGAATAGCCAAAGGTGTGCCAGTGAAGCTTGGTCCTTATTAAGGAAAATTAAACGTGTGCGTGGTGATCATAAATGACTTCGAGCTGATAGTTGGGTTGGAATTCATGCGGCAAAACAACACCATTCATGTTCCTTATGCCAATATGCTACTTATGATGGGCGAAAACAAGCCAAGCCATGCATTAACCCATGCACAACCATAAAGATGGACACTGAGAACATCTCGGCCTTGCAGTTCAAAAGAAATGAACCTACATTCCTGGCTGCCCTCTGTATTGAAGATATAAAACGCTCTTCGGGTCCAATTCTTGCACTCATGAAACAGTTGCTAAAGGAGTTTGAAGATGTCATGCAACAAGACATGCCAAGGCGAATCCCACCTAGGTGCACTATGGACCTTGAGATTGAGTTGGTGTCGGGTGCGAAGCCACCTGCCCAGGCACCTTATAGAATGTCACAACCCAAACTCACCGAGCTGCGGAAATAATTGAAGGAAATGCTAGACACGGGGATCCTTGTTCCTTCCAAGTCCCTTTATGGGTCCCCTATGCTATTCCAAAAGAAACATGACGGCACCCTACGACTCTATGTGGATTATCGGGCCCTAAACAAAATTACCATGAAGAACAAGTACCCTATTCCGCTAATGGCAGACTTGTTCGATAGGTTGGGTGGTGCTACAGTGTTTACCAAAATATACCATAAGACAGGTTACTGGAAAGTCCGCATTGCTGAGAGAGATGAACACAAGACGACCTATGTGACAAGATATGGGTCGTACGACTTCCTGGTCATGCCATTCGACTTGACTAATGCTCTAGCCACATTTTTCAACATGATGAACCAAGTTTTCTGAGAGTGCATTGAAGTGAAACTGAATGCCTCTGACTATGCTCTGTGCGGAGTCTTGCTACTAGAGGGGAATCCAGTGGCGTACGAGAGCCAGAAGTTAAAGTATGTAGAACGACACTATGCCTCCCATGAAAAGGAATTTATTGTTGTTGTCCATTGCATACGCCTTTGGAGGCACTATCTGTTGGGAACCGCATTCATGGTCAAGACAAACAACACAGTTGTTAGCCATTTCATGACCCAGCCGAAGCCGAATAGCCGACAGGATAGGTGGTAGTAACTCCTAGCGGAATTTCACTTCAACCTGGAGTACCGAAGCGGGAAGTTCAACCAAGGTATTGATGCGCTCAGTCATAGGGCTGACTTCACATCGGTGTGCCTACTCGCCACACTAAGGGGGAGCGAAGTGGCCACCACTATAAGAGACCAGATACAAGATCTACTCCCAAAGGATCCTACTACACAGTATTGATCGATCTGGTGGGACAACGAAGGTCTCGCCAGTTCTACATTGAAGATGGTTCCTGAAGCTGAAAGGGAACCGACTTCATGTTTCTGATGGAATACCATGATACTTTGTGGGCTGGCCATCCAGGTGAAGAACGCACCATGGAGTTGTTGCGCTGTGATTATAATTGGCCTCAAATGGCTGATGATGTTGCTCAGTATCTGAAGACTTGCCTAGTATGCCAGAAAGTCAAGTTAGACCGCTTGACACAAGTGGGACGTTTGGAGGCATTGCATATTCCAAAGAGACCTTGGGAAACCATTTCACTGGATTTCGTCATCGGATATCCCAAGGTCGAATATCTTACAACTACCTTGGTTGTGGTAGATCGGTTTTCCAAGTATGCTACATTTATAGATGCCCCACACTATATATCAGCAGAAGATACAACTTAATTCTTCTTCTCTCATGTTGTCAAATATTGGGGTCTGCCTAAAGACATCGTTAGTGATCGCGTCTCTTGCTTCACTAGCAACTTTTGGACTTAGATCTTTAAGTGCCTCGGGTCCAAACTGAGCCACAGTTCAAATTTCCATCCGCAATCTGATGGCCAGACAGAGCGATTCAATGGCATGCTGGAGGAATATCTCTTCCATTTTGTTACCGAATTATAGAAGAATTGGGTGAAACTTCTGGATGCTTCTCAAATGTGTTTAAATTCAGAAAAGAGCTCTAGTACAAACAAAAGCGCTTTTGAATTTGTTACCTAATAGCAACCTCTACTCCCACGCACAGTGAATGCCCTAAGCATGTTGAAATCTCCTCGCGGTACTAGCTTCTCGAAGGAATGGAAGAAAAATTTTGAGATAGTGTGGATCTATCTTGTCAAAGTCGAGAAGCGGATGAAAAAACCATACTAATCAAAATCGTCGCTTTGTTGATTATCAAGTAGGAGGCAAAGGGATGGCGAAAATCCGAAAAAGGCATTTGTTTGCATGGATCCATGACCCTCGCCTGATTCAAAAGTCCATTGGACCCTGTAACTTTGGTTTATTGTTTCAAGTACTATTAGGGGGGATCAAGCAATCAAAATTTCTAGTAAGCAAATAATTCTATGTACTTGTGTGTCTCCCCCTCGGCACCGTGTTTCTTTTCTGTAATAACTTTCATTTAAGCTATCAAGCTTTGTTTCATTCTCAGTTCTCTTTTCTGTTCTCTCAATTGCTCTTAACATTATTTTTCATGTACGACACTGACAATCTCGTATACCGTACGGAGGGGATCCCATCTGGCGAATAGTAACTCCACGGACATCGATTGCTTAGCCTTACGTCACCTTTCCAAGGAGTCTCAAGAAGACGCCGCATATCAGTTAGTATCAGAACCTATACTTGACATCAGATGAGGGAACACATTGCCATTACCACCATTTCTGACCATGGTGAATCACGGGGACCGCATTGTGTCCCTTGAAGAGATGGTTGATGTATTACAACCCATTTTGAATACGGTGCCTGATCTAAGAACCAGCCTAGTACAAATGTTGGACGATAAGGACTGCAGGATATGGTAGGCTGAAGGTGACACTGCGAACATCAGTCGTGACTCTGAAGGAGACCGGTAAACGGCAACCACAGAAGCACCCAAAGGTTTTGGAAAATTACAGGGCCTCGAACAGGAGCGTACTGAGGATTTAGCCTATAGGTCACAAAAGGCAGACAAGGTGACTACTATGCAGTAAACCATAGACAACTTGACAGGCCAGCTCAATGTTGTCAATGCTGCACTACAAGACCTCCTTCAAGGAGGTCAAAACTAGATTTGGGGCGCAATGAACCTTGCCCCTATGCCGCAAAAGCTGAAGATTCCTAAGCCAAAACCATAAAATGGGGCTAGGTGGCATGGGGGAGGTAGAAGAAGCAAACAAGGTAGCAACTGCAGCCATGTATCTTCAGGGTGATGCTAAACTCTGGTGGTGGGTGAAATACAAAGCCATCAGGGCCGATCAAGATACTCTTGAGACATGAACAGAACTGAAGGCAGCCATACGCCTACAGTTCTTCCCCGAAAATGTTTAGTATAATGCATGGAGAAAGATACAGGAGCTCTTCCATACCAAGTCATTGCAGTAATTCTCTGCGCTCATGCTGAACATACGGGATATGGGGGACAAATACAAACATTTCACATTCCCGGAAGGTTTGAAACCTTATGCCCGTATAGAGTTGCAAAGACAAAGGGTAGACACTTTACCTAAGGTGATCCAAGCAGCGGAATGTCTTGGGGACTATCAAGTAAAAGCTTGGAAGGATAGGCCTCAGCCGCCTGTCCGAGGGGGATATAAAGGGGGCCAGCCAGGAAATGGTGGCCCTAGAAGAAGTGGAGGAGATCAGATTGCAACCAAATCTAAGGCTCCTTCCTCAGGCAACAATAGTGTTGCATCTAACAAAACTATTGAGGGAGGAATCCCCCTTGAGGATGCCGTCATTGCGGCGGGCCACATTGGATTAATGAATGCCCATATGCACAGATAAACGTCCATCAAATATTTGATGATGGGACGGATAATGACACAGATGATGCTGACCAGACATAACTAATAGGTGCCTTCAAAGCACTTGTTTGCTCTATTTATGAGGCCTTAGAGGGAACCAGTGCTGGTATCCGTAAGAAGAAGGACCCCTGCCTGACCACAATGAAAGATAAAAAGAAGGCAGATGAGGGTCCTCATTTTAACCAAGAGAAGACCTTGATGTTCGTCGAGATGAGAGTTAATGGCAAGCCATTCGGGTGATGATAGTCACGAGTGCTACTCAACACTACTTAGCCTCAACTCAAGTAAAGCGCATTGGTTTAGTTGTGGGAAAAGGGAGAGTTTGTGTTAAGGCTATCAACTCACTACCTCAGCCAGTGGGTGGAATAGCCAAAGGAGTGCTAGTGAGGCTTGGTCCTTATAAAGGAAAATTCAACTTGCACATGGTGATCATAGATGACTTCGAGCTGATTATTGAGTTGGAATTCATGCGGAAAACCAACACCATTCCAGTTACTTATGCCCATATTCTACTCATGATGGGAGAAAACGGGGCCAAGCCCTGCATTATCCCATGCACATCCATAAAGATGGCCCCTAAGAACATCTCGGCCCTACAATTGAAGAAAGAAGTTAAAAGACATGAACCTATGTCCCTGGTTACCCTGTGTGTTGAAGATATAGAACGCTCTTCGTGTCCCATTCCGTCACCCGTGAAAGAGTTTCTAAAGAAGTTTGAAGACATCATGCCACAAGACATGCCAAGGTGAATCCCGCCTAGGTGAACTATAGACCATGAGATTGAGTTGGTGTCGAGTGCGAAGCAACCTTCCCGGGCACATTACATAATGTCACAACCCGAACTCACCGAGCTTCAGAGACGATTGGAGAAAATACTAGACACGTGGATCATTGTGTCCTCTAAGTTCCCTGGGTCCCATATGCTATTCCAAAATAAACAGGATGGCACCCTATACACTGTGTGGATTATCGGGCCCTAAACAAAATCACCGTGAAGATCAAGTACTCTTTCTCGCTAATGGCCTACTTATTTGTTAGGTTTGGAGGTTCTACAATGTTCACAAAATAGACCTGAAGACAGGTTACTACAATTCTGCATTGTTGATGGAGATGAACACAAGACGACTTGTGTGACAAGATATGGGTCGTACGACCTCCTAGTCATGCCATTCGGCATGACTAATGCTCCAGACACATTTTGCACCTTGATGAATCAAGTCTTCCGAGAGTACATTGACGAGTTCGTAGTAGTCTACTTGGAGGACATTATGATATATTGAAAAACATTGGAGGAACAACTGGAGCACTTGCAGAGGGTTAGACTGCAAGAGTATGAATTATATATGAAGCTATCCAAGTGCTCATTTTCCCAAAAGTAGATTGACATCCTCAGACATGTCATCGAGGAAGGGCGAACAAAGATGGACCAACATAAGATTCACGTTGTCACAGATTGGCCGCCGCCTGAGGATATCCAAGCCTAGAGGGCTTTCCTTGGTCTATGCAACTTTTATCGGTGATTTGTGAAGAATTACTCTCTCATTTCATTGCCATTTATAGAGCTTCTAAAGAAAGTCACGCCTTGGGATTGGGGTCCCAAGCGAGCGGAGGCCTTCAACACATTGAAAGCGGCTATGTCTAGTAGCCCTATCTTGGCATTTCCTGCTTTGGCCAAGCCATTAGAAGTAAAAACGAATGCCTCTGACTATGCTCTGGGTGGAGTCTTGCTACAAGAGGGGAATCCAGTGGCGTACAGACCCGAAAGGTAAAGAATGCAGAACAAGGCTATGCCGCCCACGAAAAGGAACTGTTGGTTGTCATACATTGCTTACGCCTTTGGAAACCCTATTCATTGTCAAGATAGACAACCCAGTTGTTAGTCGTTTCATGACCCAGCCAAAGCTGAATGGCCGATAGGACAAGTGGCAGGAACTCCTAGCGGAATTTCACTTCAACCTGGAGTACTGAAGTTTGAAGTCTAACCAAGTTGCTGATGTGCTCAATCGAAGGGCTGACTTAGCATCAGTGGGCCTACTTGCCCACTAAGGAGGGAGCGAAGTGGCCACCACTAGAAAAGACTAGATACAAGATCTACTCTAAAAGGATCATGCTGCATAGTATTTGGTCGATTTGGTGGGACATGGCAAGTCTCGCCAGTTATACATGGAAAATGGGTTCTTGAAGGTAAATGTGAACTGAATTTATGTTCCTAAAGGAGGAGATCTGCGAAGGATTCTTCTGATGGAATGCCATGATACATTGTGGCCTGGCCATCCAGGTGAAGAACGCACTATGGTATTGTTGCGTCGTTCTTACTATTGGCCTCAAATGGCTGATGATGTTGCTCAGTATGTAAAGACTTGCCTAGTATGCCAGAAAGACAAGTTAGACCGCTTGGCACAAGCGGGACTTTTAAAGCCATTGCATGTTCCAAAGAGACCTTGGAAAAGCGTTTCACTGGATTTCATCACCGAATTGCCCAAGGTCGGAGATCTTACAACTATCTTGGTTATGGTAGATCGGTTTTCTAAGTATGCTACATTTATATCTTACCCACATTATAAACCAGTAGAAGATAAAGCTCAACTCTTCTTCTCTCATGTTGTCAAATATTGGGGTCCACTTAAAGATATCGTTAGTGATCGCGACTCTCGCTTCACTAGCAACTTTTGGACTCAGCTCTTTAAGTGCCTCATATCCAAATTGAGCCACATTTCAAGTTTCCATCTGCAATCTAATCGCCAGACGAAGCGGTTCAATGGCATGCTAGAGAATATATCTCTGCCATTTTGTTACCGGATTGCATAAAAATTGGGTGAAACATTTGGATGCTGCTCAACTGTGCTATTCACAAAAGAGCTCTAGTACAAATAAAAGTGCTTTTGAAATTGTTACCTGACAGCAACCGCTACTCCCACACACTGTGAATGCCCCAAACATGTCAAAATCTCCTCGAGCTGCTAGCTTCTTGAATGAATGGAAGCGTTTGGAGATGGTGTGGAGCTATCTTGTCAAAGCCCAGAAGCAGATGAAAAACGCATGCTGATAAAAATTCTCGCTTTGTTGAATATCAAGTAGGAGACATAGTGATGGTGAATATCCAAAAGTGGTATTTGTTTGCAGGGGTCCATGACCCTCGCCTATTGAAAAATTCCATTGGACCCTTGTCCATTGAGAAGCGCATTGGGAAAGTGGCATAGTGGGTGGATACCCTAGCCTGGTGGAATATTCATATAGTCTTCTATGTCAACATTCTGAAACCTTTTCAGGAAGATATACAGGATCTTTTGCGGAGCCAACACATAATACCCAGTATCTGAGGCCCTAATTCAACCAAGAAATGGGGGGTAGAAGCTATTCTCGAGGTTCGAGTGACTCATGCTTCAAGGAAAGATCACCAAGAGTTCCTGGTGAAATGGCAGGATTGTGATGCAGAGGAGAATACTTGAGAGAGGGGAACAAACCTAAAAGCCTACAAGAGCCTGATCAAAGATTATCTTTCAAGTAAGGCACAGAGGACGTTGCCAACTCGGGTGGGGAAGGACGTCAAGTGCGCCATTCCAATGCCCCATGACACCTTGGACGTGCCCCATGGAGTCCTGGAAAGCCTCCCAACACTTAGCGCCATGGACGCCCCCGTGGTCTTGGCCGCGCCAAGTAACAAGCGCGTCTGTGCCTATGTCACCCCACCAATAGTCCTCGCAAGTGCCAAGCCGCAGGCAGATGCCAACAGTGCCACACGCGCAGAATCTGATGCTAAAGAAAAGGTTGCTACCAACATAACTGCTTTTTCTTTGTAGGAATCTAAGTCATATCTATTGTAAATATAGAGTAGTTATACTTCATGTATTTCTATTATGTCTCTCTTGCTTAGTTATGTCAAGTCTTGTAACTTTGGTTTATTTATTTTAGTACTATTAGGAGGGATCAAGCAATCAAACTTTCTAGTAAGCAAACAATTATCTGTACTGGTGTCTCTCCCCCTAGACATTGTGTTGCTTTTCTGTAATAGCTTTCATTAATGAAATCAAGCTTTCTTTCATTCTCAATTCACTTTTTTGTTCCCTTAATTGCTCTTGACATTGGTTTTCCCGTACGACACTAACAATCTCGTCTAGTGTACGGAGGGGACCCCGGTTGGCAGATAGTAACTACACAGACATCCTTTGCTTAGCCTTACGTCGCCCTTCCAAGGAATCTCAGTAAGGAGCCGTATAACAATAAACATGACCACCGCCTTTGTGCTATATGTTTTTGACAGGCTTAATGCTATATTATGAGTAATACGCATGTTGTTATACATGTTCTCGGTGCACTTGTATGGTGCATATGTACATGCCTAGTTAAGTTAGTATAGAGACATTCATTTGCATACTTTGATCATACTATCAATTTAGGAGAGGACACAATTGATAATCCTGCTTAGTATACAGTTTTAGATATGAAATATGGCACAAAAAACATTTAAATTAGACAGTTTAATTTGTTATAGTTATAAATTAATTCTTGGATTCACCTAGTTGCGTACGATCGACATCATGAGTCACTTATCCAGTAGATCCTGATAGTATTCATGGTTGTACAAATGTGTCACGATCCAAAATCCCACCAATGGTCGTGATGACACCTAAATTCCATTGGTAGGTAAGCCAACATACAAATATAGATCAAACTAAATACAACAAGATATAGTATAAATGAGATAGCATAAGTAAGTAGAATAAGTCTTTCAGCAATAGTAAATACAAAAATACTGTAGCAACAAATTCCCCAAAATCTGGTAGTACGGACTCATGAGCTCTAAAATACTATACAATGGAATCTCTCAATAATACAAACACTTTCTTAAAGGTAAATAGAATTATGAAAATAGGAAGAAGAGGATTCCACGGGCCTGCGAGTGCTCATGTTGCACTACCTCGAGTGTCCTCTGTCAGCTGCTAGGCACCCTCCTGAGGTGCACTACTGCTAACACCCAAATCCGCACAAAAATATGCAAAAGTATAGTATAAGTACATGATAATTTGTACTCAATAAGTATCAAGACTAACCTCGGTGAAGTAGTGTCAAAGTTCAAGTCATGTAATACATACTAATCAAATAAAGCTGTAAAATTCATAGATATACATAACAAGACTATGAAGTGAGATACAATATCACCAAAGAGCATAGCAAGAGATATCAAATCAACATGGATAGTTCAATCTCATCTAACAAGTCCAAAGTATAAAATAGAGGCATCAAGTAGCAGGTTAGAATACAATAAAGAAAACAAATAGCATGCATGATATAGTATAATAGATTCACTTGCATGGTCAAAGCTTCCACCTTTATGATCCAAACACACCATATCGGATTCCATATCAGAATCAACCAGAAATATATGAATTTCTCATAACATGCGTGTACTTTATCAACAGAGAAACATGAGAGGACGATCCTAGGGGGATAGATATCAATATCCACACGTTGCCTGGTAAAGACCTCGTGCCATAACAATACAAATATCACCATCACTGCATGACAAAAATCTCGTGTCATAATAATAACAATGTGACATTAGTTGCATGGTAGAAACCACGTGCCTTATCCAATTCAATCTGCACGTCATGTCAAAATGCGCCATAGTCATAGTAAATCAGAAATATCGTTTAATATCTAAGGGTACATATGCTCACAAATACTCAATAAGGTACACAAGGAAATAATAAATAAAGGTGCAGATGTGTGCTCAAGATATAAGCATGACTATGGTTAGATCAAGTATATCAACATATTTACAAATAGTCCATCTTAACCAATTAAGAGGTAGTAATCCTAAACACGAATCATGGATGGCACACAATCCATCAAGGCATAGTAAAAGCCTAATGTCTAACCCGATCATGAATAATATACAGTACCCGTATATACACTCGTCACTTAACATAAACGTTGATTTCGATATATTTCAATTGAGCAAATAAGGTCATATCCTAATGGTTATTCCGTCACAACAAGGTTACCCAAGATACTTATCCTAGCAAGCCAAATCAACCATCCAAAATAGCCTTTCCTTTAGAAATCAACTCCAACCGGATCAAATCTAGCCAAATAATACTTAATAATGTCAAATAACATTATATGAGTCAATTTCAAACAGTAAAGGTGCAATATTTAATCATTTTCAAAAAGGTCAAAAAAGTCAACCCTAACCCACAAGGTCAAAACTCGATTCTACGAGTAGATCCCGACTATCCACGCCCCACAAGACCAAATATATAAGTAGATTCCAAATTGGATTTCCATTTCATTTCCTGAATTCATATAAAAACCCCAATTTACACTTTAAATCCTTGCTTTAGGAGTTAACAATCCATGTAGATTCTTGAAATATAATCACAATGAGTCGAAATCACTTACACTCTTGCCTCATATGAAAACCCCCTTGCAAACTCGCATCTCTCCTAGTCTAGGGTTCAAAATATGAGAGAATAAGCTAAAATCCCAAAATTCCATGCTAACATAGTCTGCCTAGAGGTACCCTTCGCGAACGCGGTCCAAGAATTGCATTCGCGTAACTCAAATTTGGCACACCCAGAATTCCTCATTCGTGATCGCGAAAGCACCTTCACGACCACAATCACAAGTCTCGCAAACACAAAGACTCTTGTCCAGCCTTCATCATGAATAAGGCATTGCCTACGCAAAATGCGAATGCCAATATCCCAGCCTCAACTCCTTCTTCGCGAATGCAAAGGCCCCTTGGCGAACGTGAAGCAAACCATTCCATATTCCTTCATCACGAATGCATGATACCCGTCGCGAACGTGATGAGCACCAGACACCAGATAATCAGCATTATCCAAACATGCTCTAAGTGGTCCGAAACTCACTCGAGCCACCCGATATACTGTCCAATAATACCAAAAAATTCATAAACACTACCGAACCTATTAAAAGCATCCAAACACATATGAGAACATCATATCCAAAAATCAAAGATCAAACAACATGATGAACTTCTTTTTAGTTCAAGGACTTTTAAACTTCTAACAAAGCGTCCAATTCATACTTAGATACTTCGGATCTCAAACACACTGCACAGATAATTTCCATATTACAAAATTAATTTAACCCATGTCCCGGAATAACAATCGGGATCTGATAACCTCAAAGTCAACTATTAGTTAAACTTATGAATTCTCCAATTCTTCAAATTGCATACTTTCAACAAATAGAGTCAAAATCTTCTAGGAACATATGAAACCAAATCCGAGCATACGCCTAAGTCACAAATAATCAAACAAACCTATTGGAATTATCAAATCACCAATATGAGTTTGTTTACTCAGAAGTCAAACGTTGATCAGCTTTTTCAATTCCAAGCCTCAATAGAGGAACTAAGTATTCCAAATCACTCTCGAACCTTCCTGGAACCGAACCAACCATCCCCTCAATTTATAGAACATCCAATACACATACGCAAAATATGAAATAGGGAAATGAGGCTCTAATACTAAAAATGATTGGTTTGGTCATTACACTCTCCACCTCTGAAAAAGCTATTCGTCCTAGAACAGGTTTAGAAACATACTTAAGCAGCTGAAAAGGTGTTGATATATACTCCGCATATCTGACCTGGTCTCTAAAATAGCCTCATCGCTCAATCGGGCCCTCAAATGCACATTCACCGACACGATCTCCTTTGACCTCAACTTCCATACCTACCTATCCAATATGGCCACCGACTCTTCTTCATTTGCTAAATTATCATCTAATTGCATTGTTATGAAGTCCAAAATATACAACGTGACTTCATGATAATTTTGGAGCATAGAAATGTCACAACCTAAAATTCCACCGGAGTCGTGATGATGCCTAGAACCGCTTTCTAGGCAACCAAACATTAGATATGCGGAATTAAGCTTCAACAATAATAAGAAATAGTCTCAAATATTATAATGACAAAAACATATGAAGCTATAATGACAATACAACTGAAACCACTCAAAATATGGTGTCAAATAGTGCATGAGCTCTACAAAATACTAAATACATAGTTTGAACAAAATACCATACTATACGAAAGACTAAACAATAATAACAGAAGATAAATGCGGGGACTTCAAGGCATGCGAATGAACAATAGTGCTACCTCAAAATCTCTAAGAAAACCTGAATAAACAGCACATTGGAAACCACTGCTATCTGCAACACCTGGATCTGCACATGAAGTGAAGAGTATAGTATGAGTACAACTAAACCTATGTACTCAGTAAATAGCATGCTTAATATTAAAGAAAGCAGTGGCGAGGTTGACAAAGTCTGATGCTCACTTTCAACAACCAACAAAAATAATAACGGCAGAATAATGACATACAAGAAAAAAGCATCTCAAATATTAACATGCTCAACTCTAGCACAATAAGGGGAGAAATAGGTATGTTTTTCCGATATAGCAGTCAAGGCATCAACGTTTTCACAAAAATCACTTAGACAGGGATTTATCAAGGTAAACTTCGGGTTCAAGCTCTAAACATCAAGTAGAGACATCAAATACCAATTAGCATGAGGAAAATACAACCTTATGCTTGCATGTCAAACATACATGCCAAAATCAACATCACATTTTAATCATCAAGTATACACCATCTTAACACGCTTATAGTGCCTGGTGCAAGCACCCCTAATCATGCTCTCAGCACTATCACGATGCCTGGTACAGTACCCCTGAATAATCATAAAGACAAACTTAGTAAACACATCTCGTGTGCCTGCACACACAAGGCCCAAAGTAACATGGGTTATCACCAAACTCTAAAGGGGCGGATACAAGCCCAAGCACTGATCGGATCAAAGTTCAAGGATCATTTTATCATTCAGCCCAATATGGAGGCCTTGACGAAAGCTTCACCTCAATATCAATATCAACATGGACGTATGGCCCAAGATCAATCATCAGTCCAACCAATATAGATCTATGGCCCAAAATCAATCATCAATATCTTGATGTTTCAATATGCTAACATCTCATATTATCATAATCAAAATACCGCATGGAATATACCAACGTGCCACAACTCAGGTCAAACCCATATCACACATAAGGACAGTAACAACATGTGAGATAACATATAAATAATGCACAAACACAAAGATATAACATGCAGATATGATATCATTATTGAAAAATATGACTACGCCTAATGCAAATAGCTAAACATAGAAAACATAACTCTCTCGTGTCTCAAATAGATAAGCAAATAACATATACATGATAAGTGGAGGAAATGTGGTATCAAAGAGCCATGACACAAAAACAATGCATATAATAGCCTTAGGTTTATCCGGGTCATGAATAACCATGGCGCACATATATACGCTCGTCACCTTGCATATACGTCACCCCAACATATAATAAGCATCATGGCATATGGGGAAATGCCCTCAATCCAAGACTAGAAAAGATATTTACCTCACAAAAGAAGGAATCAATACCTTAAGAATCGGTTGCCTCTTAAATTGGCCTCCGAACGGGTCGAATCTCGTCAATTAACACACTCGGTGGTACATAATGGTGAAGGAAACGACAATAGTGCCAAAAGACATGTTCTTTAATCAATTAAACAAAGACAACAAAATATTCAACATGGTCATGCTTACCGAAAACCGACAAAACTCATAAATTACGATAATACATTCAAATACGAGTCCAACTATACAAGTTTCATCAAATTCCAACTCCAAATCGGGGTTTGAATCCCATTTAATCCCTTTCCAGAATTTCTTGCTAAAACCCCAATTTTGATCCTTAGATTCATCATTCAAACGCTAAAATCAAAGATAGAATCATGAATAATATTCATATCCGGGTCAGGAACACTTACCCAATACACATGGGTAATAATCGTCTTACAAATTGCCTGAATCTGAGCTCCCAATCTCAAAATATGAAACGATCTCAAAATCCCGAAATTGGACAACTTAAAACTGTAACAGCAAATACCCATCGCAATCGCGAACTAACGCACGTGATCATGATGCACAAATAAGCATTGCCTCCTAAACCTTCTATGCTAACGTAACGCTCGCCACGCAAACGCAAAGGCTAATTGTCCTATCCACTCCACAAACACGAGGGATCAATCGCGAACGCGAAAGACAACTGCCCGACCTCCTCCAACACTTCGCGAACACGAAGCCACATATACGAATGTGATAGCCAAATACCAATTTCCCTTCATGAATGCGGTAAATCTCTCGCGAACACCAAGAACAAAATACTCTTGTTTGTTATCTTATGCGAGACTACTATCGCGAACGCGATATACAACTGACATCAGCAAAAACCAGCAATGCAAAACTCAGCCAAAATGGTCTAAAGCCACCCCTAAACTCAATTGATCCCCTTGGGACCTCATCCAATCATATCAATCAATCAGCATATATTATCCAAACTTATCCAAAGGCTTAAAACACCACAAATAATATCAAAACCAAGAATCAAATAACAAAACCATTTTCTTAACTTTCAAACTTTCTAAATTCGCCGAATTTGTCCAAATCATACATAGATATTCTGAATCACGAGTACACTAAACTAATCTAACCCAAGTCTTGGAACACCAATCGGACCCCGGTAAATCCAATGTCAACTCCCAGTCAAACCTATAAACTCTCCAAGCCTTAAAATTGCTAACTTCCGGCAAATTGAGCCAAAACCTTGTAGGAGCCTCAAATCCAAATTCGAGCATATGCCTAAATAATAAAATGCCATATGAACATATTTGAACCATCAAATATCAATTTGGTGGATATTTACTCAAAAGTCAAAACTTTGGTCAACCATTCCAACTTACGGCTTCCAAATTGAGAATTCCTCTATCAAATCAGTCACGAACCTTGCGAACATCAACACGAACCTCCTAACCATGCCATAATATACCATATGAAGCTACTCGGGTCTCAAAATGTTTAATGCAATGCAAAATCTCAATACAACCGGCCATGTCGTTATATTCTCTTCCATATAAACATATGTTGGTCCTCTAATGTGCCAAGAGTCGTTCCAAAGCTGCGAAATCACTGTATAACTCATCATATACATACCCATGGGTGATATCTTGCCGTCTCAATCCGTATAATTCCATTAACACAATCCCCACTGAAGATTCTTCCTTCAACCTTAACTTATAATCCTTAGAACTAATTTTCAACTTTCAAAACTCCATCTAATATGCGATTCTTATATATATAAACTGCATCAATCCCCACAATATGCTCCAAGACATAAATATTCTTCTTATATATAACCACACGATGTACCACGTAATTCATTTCTAAAATTGATACCTGTAATACCTCATATCAAAAAGAATTATAACGACCCAGCCGATCATTTTGAATTTATCCCTATTTCCCTATTTCATGCTTTTCTTATGTGTATTTGCGGTTTCGTGACTTACTGGGGTGGTTGGTTTGGTTTCGGGGAGGTTTGGAGTGAACTGGGACACTTAGTCCCAAGGTTGGAAATGTAAATTGTAAGAGTTGACATGAGTTTTACTTTTATATGGACGACCCTAAGATGGTGTTTTGATGGTTCCAATGGATTCATATGGTAATTTTGGACTTAGGCGTGTGTCTGGATTTTAAATTGGAGGTCGGTATGTTGGTTTCGTGCTCTTTGGCTAAAATTGGAAAGTTGAAGGTTTGGAGGGTTGAGATATTTGACCGGGAGTCGACTCTATTGATATCGGGTTTGGATTTTGGTTCCGGGATTTGGAACAGTACTATGTGTCATTTGGGACTTGCATGCAAAATTTGAGGTCATTCGGAGCTGTTTAGGCTTGTTAGGCATAAGTTTTGAAATTGGGAATTGGAATTAGTTCCTTAGGCTTAAATTGGTGTGCAATTCGTTATTTTGATGTTGTTGGGTGTGATTTGAGTCTTTTAATAGGTTTGTTTCATTTTTGGGATTCGCTGGTATGGTTGGACGCGGTCATAGGGGCCTCTGGTGTGTTTCAGATTGGTTTTAGCTTGTTTATATTTGTGTTGCATGGCTGAAGGGCTGCTGAATCTGGTGCACTCACACCTGTGGAAGACATGTCGCAGATGCATGTCTGCAAGTATGGGAAACGAGTCGCAGAAGTGGGCTAGGATGGATTTGGGAAAGATCGTAGGTGCAGAGGCCCTGGCGCAGGTTCGCGGTCGCATATTTGGACTCCTATTGGAATGGGTGTTCGACATTTGTGAGTTTGGTCAGGTGCCGAGGTGCGGGAACAGGGTTGACTTTTTTATTTTGGTTAAAGATCTTAGATTTTTCAATTGGCATCGGTTCGTATGGCTTTTATTTATTATATTACGTTATTTTGGCTACATTCGAGCCATCCGAAGGTTGATTAGCGCAGGAAGGGCTTGTTAGAGGAGTGATTTGGCTTACTTGAGATAAGTATCTTACCTAAACTTGGTTGAGGCACTAGTTCCCTGAGTTATTTGTGATAACTATGTGTTATGGATGGCGCATATGTGTGGGTTTGAACCCATGAGCGAGCACCGAGGTATTTATCCACGCTCAAGGTAGTGCTTAGGCTATGATATGCCTTGCATTTATTATTAAGATTTATCCTGTGATGTTTCTCATATTTGTAATCTCGTTGTGAGGTTTGTGATCCATGTTTGAGGTTAAATAGAGGCTAATCCCCTGATTGAACTTGATAGTTGCGATTTCCGTGATGAAATTGAAGATTTGACCTATGATAGCACATTTTGCACATGCATACACCTCAGCATGTCACTTATGTCAGTCAAGGAATATGAAATCTGAAATTCATTGATCATATACATGTATTCTTGTATATTGTCTTTTTGTGTGACATGATTTAGACTAGTATCCGGTGACCTCGCTGAGCGGATTATGCTGTTAAGCCTATGACTACGCCATGCGGATTGTGATGTTATGCATGTGACCACGCCGAGCGAATTGTATTGCTATGCATGTGACCATGCCGGGTGGATTGCGTTGTTATGCTTGTTACCACACCGGCCGGATTGTGATATTATTCCTGTGACCATGCCGAGCAGATCCATGATTTTGAGCATGTGACCACACCGGGCGGATAATGAAATTGAGCCTGTGACCACGTCGGGCGGAGTATGATTATTGCACGTGACTACTCCGTGCAACGTGTGGATAATGACCCATCCCCCGAGGGTCACCCTCTTATGTGCCTTCTTGATGGTGTATACGTGGATTTGAGGAAATTGATCAGTGGTTTGGTACGGATATGGATATATTGAGGAAACGTTGCCCAGTGTGTGTTTTGGTTAATGAATTTAATCTTTACTTGCAATTTGTTTTAGTTATTTACTTGTTTTACTTGCATATTATCTTTATATGCTGAATTTTTGACTGAACAGAGTAGTTGAGAAGTTGTGTACACTAGGATTTCTCTTCTATGCCTTATGACTTGATCATGTTATTATTATGTACTTGTTTAATTTATGAACTGTACGAGTTATAACGAGTATCATTTATAATTCCTGTTTATTTTACCTCGTCGAGGTTAGTCATGATACTTGGTGAGTGTATGGGGTCAGTTTTACTCATACTACACTCTACAGTTAATTGTGTAGATCTATGTGTCGGATCCAGTCATCATTAGCCGAGGCTTATAACTGAGTTGATCACCAAGAGATGAGGTAGAGCTGCATTATCGACTGCAATTTTGGCGTCTCCTTCCATATTGTACTCGTCTTTACTTCAGACAATATTGTTATTTAGCTTTCAGACATGTATTTTCCGTTTTAGAGCTCATGACTCTATATATACCAGTTCTGGGGGATTTATTATGTTTTGGAAAATATTATGTTATATTAAGGCTTTAGACTTGTATTAATACTATCATCATTATGATTCATTATTGTTATGTACGGCTTGCCTAGCAAGTGTGTTAGGCACCATCATGACTAGTTGGGGTTTTGAATCGTGACAAGTTGGTATCAGAACCCTAGGTTTATAGGTTTTAAGGGTCATGAGCAAGTTTAGTAGAGTCTTGCGGATCAGTATGGATCCATCTATACTTATCTTCGAAGGGTTAGTGAACTGTTTGGAATAACTTCACTCTTTTGCATTCTTATTATGCGGATTTATTAATTCCATGTTTGAAACCTTACTCATATCTTCTCTCATAGATGGTGAGTACACGTGCAGCCGGATCAGGCGGATGGGCACCAGTACCACTAGGTAGGGCCGTGAGAGGCCGGGGCTGAGGTTGTCACGACCCGAAATTCCCACGTTCGGACTGCCTAACATTTCACTTGCTAGGCAAGCCAACATTAGAATAATATTAGTCATTTTTAAAAAAAATTAAATAACAAAGAAATAAATACGGAAGTAAGGTCTGAAATATAGTGAATAATCCATAAAAATAACGGTGTCTAAACACCATCCCAGAATTGGTGTCACAAGTGCACGAGCTTAAAAGATAATACAAATAAAGGTCTGAATAAAATAAACCTGTCTAGAAACAAATACACAACTAAAGTAAAGTAGACGTGGACTTCAGAACTGCGGACGCCATGCAGTTATACCTCAAGTCTCCTCTCACAGCTGAAATCCGTTTAAGTCTATGGTACGTCGTTGGGACCAACTCCTAAATCTGCACAAGAAGTGCAGAGTATAGTATCAGTACAACCGACCCCATATACTGGTAAGTGCTGAGCTTAACCTCGATGAAGTAGTGATAAGGCTAAGGCGGGTCACTTACATTAACAAGTACGCAATATTAGTAACAACAACCAATAATAGAAATAAATCAGATAACTCATTTATAATAATTAAAGCCAAATCAGCAGTCATAACCCATTATTATTTCAACCAATATTCGTTGCAGCGTGCAAACCGCTCCCACAATATATTCGTTTTCAATCCTCTCATATATTTATTTTATTCAAGTATATATAGACTTTTAAATAAGTCTGTTGGGGCGTGCAATCCGATCTTCCAATATTGACTTTTAAATAAGTCTATTGCGGCGTGCAATCTGATCCCCTAATATATATATATATATATATATATATATATATATATATATATATTCTTTCATTTACGTTGTGCCGTTCAACCCGCTCCACCAATATAATTTTAAATATCTCATAATTGTAATAAACATTACTCCAATAAATACCACGTTGAATGAGAAACTATTAAGCATCACGACACACAATAATTATAATTTATTTATGAACAAACAATGGCAATAAGCAATTAATTGTGAAAATCGTGGAGAAAATAGGCAGATTAATATTTAATATGCTAAATGTCAAATAGCAATTAAGACACATAAGTCAAATAAGCATGTACAATTATTACAGGAATTCAAGAACTAATATTTGACAAGGAATATGAGTGAAACAATTAATATAATCATTTATTCATGATATAAAATGATTTATGATTTTCAAATAATTATGCAAAATAATTAATTTGACGACGTATAGACACTCGTCACCTCGCCTATATGTCGTTCACATGCATTTCACATAACAATTAATTTAAGGATTCTATTCCCTCAAGTCAAGGGTAAACACAACACTTACCTCGCTTTGCAAATTTCAATAAATTATTCGACCACAACTTTTCCTTTTGCATTTGTCTCCAAAGCGTCAAATCTATTTACAAACAATTCGATTTACTCAATACGGATCATAGGAATTAATTTCATATGAATTTACTAATTTTCTAGATAAAATATGAAATTCATTCAAATATTTGACAGTGGGACCCACATCTCAAATCTCAGAAAACTTACGAAATCCGAACACGCGTTCTGATAAGAGTTCAACCATACAAAATTTATCCAATTCCGATGTCAAATGGACCTTCAAATCTTAAATTTCCGTTTTTGTAAGATTTATAAAAATTCCAATTTCTTGCCTCTAAATCCGAAATAAAGGATGATTATAGACATGGATTTATGAAATATAATCACTTTTGGTTATAGAACACTTACCCAATTCAAAGTCGTGCAAAATCCCCTTTGAAATCGCTCAAATACGAGACTTAAAACTCAAATATGAGTAAATATGGCTAAGACCTGATTTTATGTATTC
This sequence comes from Nicotiana otophora, assembly GCA_000715115.1. Classification (NCBI taxonomy): domain Eukaryota; kingdom Viridiplantae; phylum Streptophyta; class Magnoliopsida; order Solanales; family Solanaceae; genus Nicotiana; species Nicotiana otophora. The sequence continues at coordinate 38,571 of AWOL01S0033255.1, forward strand.
TGCCTAGCATTTTCGCATCTGCGGGCTATATGTTCGCACCTGCTGCCACGCATTTGCGAGAAAAATCTCGCATTTGAGAAGTTGGGCTGCCAGGCGAGGTTCCGCATCTGCAGACCTTTCTGTCACAGAAGCGGTCGCGCACCTGCGCAATTCATCTCCGCAGAAGTGAAGTCACAACCCAAGGCCAAAGTCCCAGAAGAGACCAGCTTTCCACAGGAGCGGCTGCGCACCTGCGATCACCATTTCGCAGGTGCGATTACATGAGGTCTGCCAAGAACCTGCTGCTTTCAACATGCTCTAAACAATTCGAATTTCATCCGAAACTCACCTGAGACCCTCGGGACCTTATCCAAATATCCCAACAAGTCCCGTAACATAATACAGACTTATTCGGGGTTTCAAATCACATCAAATAACATCGAAATTGCAATTCACACCTCGATTCGGACTTAAGCGTTTTAAACTTTTTAATTTGCAAATCTCGTGCCAAAACATATTACATGAATCCGGAATGATTTCAAATTCGGCACACAAGTACTAAATGACATAACGGAGCTATTCAAATTTCCAGAATCTAATTCCGGCTCCGATATCAAAAAGTCAACCCCGTGGTCAAACTTGAAAATCGTTAGCCTTTAAATTACTAGTTTTTGTTAAATGGTCATAACTTGAGCTAGGGACCTCCAAATTGAATTCCGGGCATATGTCTAAGTACCAAATCACGATACAGACCTACCGGAACTGGCAAAATACTGATCCGGGTCCGGTTGCTCAAAATATTGACCAAAGTCAACTCAGTTGAGTTTTAATGCTCTATTTCACATTTAATCCAATTTTCACATAAAAACTTTCCGAAAAATTATACGGACTGCGCACGCAAGTCGAGGAATAATAAATAGTGCTTTTTGTGGTCTTAGAACACAAACTTAATTATTAAATTTAAAGATGGCATTTTGGGTCATCACATTCTCCACCTTTAAAACAAATGTTCTTCCTCGAACGGAGTTAGAAAAAGTACCTGAGCTGGTGAAAAAGTATGGATATTTACTATGCTTGTCCGACTCGGACTCCCAGGTAGCTATCTCAATTGATTGACCTCTCCATTGTACCCAAACTAAAGAATAACTCTTAGACCTCAACTACCGGACCTGCCGGGCTAGAATAGCCACTGGCTCCTCCTCATAAGTCAAATCTTTGTCCAAGTGGACTGAGCTAAAATCTAACACATGGGACGAATCACTATGATATTGTCAGAGCATAGACACATGGAACACCGGATGAACCGTTGATAAACTAGGTGGTAATGCAAGCATGTAGGCTACTTCACCCACCCTTTCAAGAATTTCAAAGGGTCCAATATACCTAGGGCTCAAAACTTGCCCTTCTTTCCGAACGTCATTACACCTTTCATAGGTGAAACCCGGAGAAATATTCTTTCTCCAACCATGAATGCAATATCACAAACCTTGCGGTCGGCATAACTCTTTTGCCTAGACCGAGCTATACGAATTCGATCCTGAATAACTTTGACCTTATCAATAGCATCCTGTACCAAATCGGTACCCAATAACCGAGCCTCTCCCAGTTCAAACCAGCCAATCGGCGATCGGCATCGCTTTCCATATAATGCCTCATATGGAGCCATCTGAATGCTCTAATGGTAGTTGTTATTATAAGCAAATGCAACAATTTGCAAGAATTGATCCCAAGAACCTCCAAAGTCTATAACACAAGCGTGAAGCATATCTTCTAATATCTGAATGGTGCGCTCTGACTGTCCGTCTGTCTGTGGATGAAATGCTATACTCAACTCAACCCGCGTGCCTAATTCACGTTGTACAGCCCTCCAGAAGTGTGGGGTAAATTGTACCTTGATCTGAAATAATAGACACGGGCACACCGTGTAGGCGAACAATCTCACGACTGTAAATCTCATCTAACCTCTATGAAGAATAGGTAACTGCCACTGGAATAAAATATGCTGACTTAGTCAACCTGTCAACAATGACTCAAACTGCATCGAATTTTCTCTAAGTCTGTGGGAGTACAACAACAAAATCCATAGTGGTAAACTCTCATTTCCACTCAGAAATTTTTAACTTCTGAAGCAAACCACCAGGTCTCTGATGCTCGTACTTAACTTGCTGACAATTCAAACACCGAGCTACATATGCAACTATATCCTTTTTCATTCTCCTCCACCAATAATGTTGCCGCAAATCTTGATTCATTTTGGTGGTACATGGATGAATAGAATACCTGGAACTATGTGCCTCTTCAAGAATTAATTCACGAAGCCCATCCAAAATATGCACACAAATATGACCCTGCATTCGCAAAACTCCATATTCCCCCACAACAACATATTTGGCATCACCGTGTTGCGCCGTGTCCTTAAGGACAAGTAAACGAGGATCATCATACCGCCACTCTCTGATGCGTTCATATAAAGAAGACCGAGCGACTGTGCAAACTAGAACCCGACTTGTTTCTGAAACATATAACCTCATGAATTGATTAGCCAAAGTATGACATCTGCATCTAATGGCCTCTCACCAACCGGAATATACGTAAGACTGCCCATACTCACAGCCTTTCTACTCAAAGCATCGGCCACCACATTGGCCTTTTCGAGGTGATACAAAATGGTAATATCATAGTCTTTCAACAACTCCAACCATCTTCTCTGCCTCAAATTAAGATCTTTTTGTTTGAACAGATACTGAAGGCTACAATGATCAGTAAATACCTCACACGAGACACCGTAGAGGTAATGCCTCCAAATCTTCAGTGCATGAACAATGGCTGCCAGTTCTAAGTCATGAATAGGATAATTCTTCTCATGAACTTTTAACTGCCACGACACATATGCAATCACCCTGCCATCTTATATTAATACTGCACCAAGCCCAATGTGAGATGCGTCACAATATACCGTATACAATCCTGAACCTGTGGGTAATACCAACACTGGCGTCGTAGTCAAAGGAGTCTTGAGCTTCTGAAAGCTCAACTCACCCTCGTCTGACCATCTGAATGGGACACCTTTCTGGGTCAGTCTAGTCAATGGGCTTGCTATAGATGAAAACCCTTCCACGAACCGACGATAATAACCTGCCAAATCGAGGAAACTCCGGATCTCTGTAACTAAAGTAGGTCTAGGCCAATTCTAAACAGCCTCAATATTTTTAGCATATAACTGATTATTCTTAGTAGGTCTAGGCCAATTCTAAACATTTTACTTGCTAGGCAAGCCAACATTAGAATAATATTAGCCATTTTTAAATAATTTTTAAATTTATTAATAACAAAGAAATAACTGCGGAAGTAAGGTCTGAAATATAGTGAATAATCCATAAAAATAACGGTATCTAAATACCATCCCAGAATTGGTGTCACAAGTGCATGATCTTCTAGAATAATACAAATAAAGGTCTGAATAAAATAAAACTATCTGGAAACAAACACAAAGCTAAAGTAAAGTTGACGGGGACTTCATGATTGCGGACGTCGTGCAGTTATACCTCCAGTCTCCACTGACAATCCGAGCAAGTGTATGGTATGCCGGTGGGACCAACTCCGAAATCTGCACAAGAAGAGCAGAGTGTAATATCAGTACAACCGACCCCATATACTGGTAAGTGCTGAGTCTAGTCGTCGAGGCTAAGGCGGGTCACTTACATTAACATGTACGCAATATTAGTAACAACAACAAATAATAGAAATAAATTAGATAACTCATTTATAATAATTGATGCCAACTCCGTATTCATAACCCATTATTATTTCAACCAATTTCCGATGCAGTGTGCCAACCGCTCCCACAATATATTTGTTTTCAATCCTCTCATATATTTATTTTAATCAAGTATATATAGACTTTTAAATAAGTCTGTTGCAGTGTGCAATCCGATCCTCCAATATTGACTTTTAAATAAGTCTATTGCGGCGTGCAACCCGTTCCACCAATATAATTTTAAACATCTCATAATTGTAATAAACATTACTCCAATAAATACCACATTCAATGAGAAACTATTAAGCATCACGGAACACAATAATTATAATTTATTTATGAACAAACAGTGACAATTAGCAATTAATTATGAAAATTATGGAGAAAATAGGCAGTTTAATATTTAATATGTTGATTGTCAAATAGCAATTTAGACACATAAGTCAAATAAGCATGTAAAATTATTATAGGAATTCAAGAAATATGAGTGAAACAATTAATATAATAATTCATTCATGATTTAAAACGATTTATGATTTTCAAATAATTATGCAAATAATTAATTTGACGACGTATAGACACTTGTCACCTCGCCTATACGTCGTTCACATGCATTACACATAACAATTAATTTAAGGGTTCTATTCTCTCAAGTCAAGGTTAACCATGACACTTACCTCGCTTTGCAAATTCAAATAACTTATTCGACCACAACTTTTCCTTTTGAATTTTTCTCCCAAAGTGTCAAATCTATTCACAAACAATTTGATGTACTCAATACGGATCATAGGAATTAATTCCATATGAATTTACAAGTTTTCTGGATAAAATCTGAAATTCATTAAAATATTCGACAGTGGGACCCACATCTCAAATCTCGGAAAAACTTATGAAATCCGAACACTCGTTCCGATACGAGTTCAACTATACAAAATTTATCCAATTCCGATATCAAATGGACGTTCACATCTTAAATTTTTATTTTTGGAAGATTTATAAAAATTCCAATTTCTAGCGTCTAAATCCGAAATAAAGGATGATTATAGACATAGATTTATGCAATATAATCACTTTTGGTTATAGAACACTTACCCAATTCAAAGTCGTGAAAATCCCCTTTAAAATCGCCCAAATCCGAGACTTAAAACTCAAAAATGAGTAAAAATGGCTAAGACCCGATTTTATGTATTCTGCCCAGTATTTTCGCATCTGCGGGCTATATTTTTGCACCTGCGGCCACGCATTTGCGAGCAAAATCTCGCATTTGCGTAGTGGGGCTGCCAGGCAAGGTTGCGCATCTGCGGACCTTTCTGTCGCATATTCGTCTCCGCAGAAGCGAAGGCACAGCCCAAGGCCAAAGTCACAGAAGCGACCAGCTCTCTGCAGGAGCGGCGGCGCACATGCGATCGCCATTTTGCAGGTGCGATAACACCAGTTTCTGCCAAGAACCTGCTGCTTTCAACATGCTCTAAACAATCTGAATTTCGTCCGAAACTCACCCGAGCCCCTCGGGACCTTATTCAAATATCCCAACAAGTCCCGTAATATAATACGGACTTACTCGGGGTCTCAAATCACATCAAATAACATCGAAATTGCAATTCACACCTTGATTGGGACTAATGAGTTTTAAACTTTGCAATTTGCAAATCCCGTGCCAAAACATATTAAATGAATCCGGAATGACTTCAAATTTGGCACACGAGTCCTAACTGACATAACAGAGCTATTCAAATTTCCAGAATCAGAATCTGGCTCCAATATCAAAAAGTCAACCTCGTGGTCAAACTTGCAAAACTTTAGCGTTTACATTACTAGTTTTCGTTAAATGGTCATAACTTGAGCTAGGGACCTCCAAATTAAATTTCGGGCATAGACCCAAGTCTCAAATCAGGATACGGACCTACCGAAACTATCAAAACGCTGATCCGGGTCCGTTTTCTCAAAATGTTTACCAAAGTCAACTCAGTTGAGTTTTAAGGCTCTATTTCACATTTTAATCTATTTTTCACATAAAAACTTTCCGAAAAATTATACGGACTGTGCAAGCAAGTCGAGGAGTGATAAATAATGCTTTTTGAGGTCTTGGAACACATAATTAATTATTAAATTTAAAGATGACATTTTGAGTCATCCTAGAGTTGGAGACCGAAGTGGGGCTCACACTAAAGTGACGGCAGCACAAGTAGAGCCACCAGTCGCTCCAGTGGAGGAGCAGGTTCCCTGATACTATTGAGACGGTGGGACCAGCTCAGACACAGATAATACCTATTCTTATACCTGGTCTTCATGAAGCTTTTGCTCAGATCTTGAGTGTGTGTACGATCCTGGCTCAGGCGGTTATGATATCAGTTGCACCATCTAACTCACAGGCCGGGAGAGGAGCCCAGACTCCCATCGCCCGTACTCCGGAGTAGCTAGCTCCGGGTCATCAGACACCAAGGGTGTTACTAGTTCAACCAATTATTCCTACTTGGGTTGGTCCACCTATGACTGATGATGAGCAGTGGTGGTTATGATATTTAGGATGCTTGATCCTCCCGAGTTCAGTGGAGGAAAGTCAGAGGATGCTCAGGATTTTCTACACCGGTGTCATCTGATTCTTTACAACACGGTATTATGGATATCAGTGAAGTTTCTTTCACTACTTTTCAGCTAACAATGGCAGCCTACAGATTGTGTCAGGCTTATGAGTAAGGCTGGTCAGCTGGAATAGCACCACTTATATACTCGTAGAGAGGAGTTGCGTAGGGAGTATGAGCAGCTATGCTAGGTGCATATGACTGTGACTCAGCATGAGATGAGATTTGTAGAGTTGGCCCGACATGCAGTATGGTTGGTTCCCACTGATAGGGAAAGGATTAGAAGGTTCATTGATGGCCCCAACTATGGTTTGCGTTACAGTGTGGCTCGAGAGGCCAAGATGGATGCTAGGTTTGACTAGGTGGTCGAGATTTCTAGACGCTTGGGGTAGGTTCGCAAGCTTGAGTGTGAGGATCGGGAGGACAAGAGGCCTCGTGGTTCAGCTGGTTTCAGCAGTGCCTCATATGGAAGACAGTCAGATTACAACAGAGGTCGTCCTTTTAGGCCTGCTCAGAAGGCTCATTAGATTCTAAGTCGTTCCTTCAATAGCCATAGTTCTTACAATGCTCGCCCAGTACAGTCGTTATTTAGTGCATTGCCGACACAGAGTACCCACATTGCTCCATCTGGTCAGGGTTCTACGGAAGTTACTAGGGTTATTAGGGTCCTCCGAGGTGAGGTTGATACGAGTGTGGGGACATAAGTAATCTTAAAGGGATTGCCCCAGACTTCTTGGCAGGGTTTCACAACAGAGCTCACAACTTATTATTTCAGCACTAGCAGGTGCACCATCCACATAGCCAGCTAGGGGTGGGACTCAAGCAGTTCGAGGTCTCCCTAGAAAGGGAGGTCGATCGGGTGGTGGTCAGGCCTGTTGCTATGTATTTCGAGCCAGGCCAGAGGTAATTTCTTCCGATGCCATTTTACAAGTATTGTTTCAGTTTTCCACAGGAATGTTTAAATGTTATTTGACCCTGGTTTCACTTATTCATATGTTTCATCATACTATCCTCGTTATTTGGATATGCCTCGTGATTCTTTAGTTATGACTGTTCTTGTATCCGCACCGGTCTGTGATTCTATTATGGTAAACAGTGTGTATCGGTTGTGTGTGGTGACCATTAGAGGTTATGAGACAAGAGTTGATCTTTTACCATGGTTTATTTTTCTCTCAACCCAAAATGGAGGGCCATGACTGGCACCGGGGGCATACCTGCCGAGCACCAATATACATTTTATCTAACCTTTCTTATTATCTATAAGGGACGACGAGATCAACATAAATTATATATATGAATCATGAAAAACAAAAAATAGCATATTATGGCATGAACATGCATAACATGGGCCAACAAGGATGTTGTGAAGCTATCTATAAGGCACGAGCGGTCAAGCTGCCATGAGAGACTATATAACACAAATCAGCGGACAAGGCTATCCAACTATACATGAGTCGAAACCTGTCTATAAGCCTCTAAAGGAACATAAGTGCTGCAACAATGCCAGGACAGGGCCCCAACATACCCATAGTTTCTATAAATAAAATGCATATCAAGACCACGGCAAGTCCGGAGAACTGGTCTCGCCAATAACCGCTGAACCGGGCATCCTACTGTGGTGGGGGAGCTTCCTCTACCTTTCTATCAGGACATGTAGCACGACATGATGCGTCCATAAATAAAAGGGACGTCAGTGCAAATAAAGTACTGAGTATGTAAGGCAAGAAGCATAAATAAGAATAGTAATGTAAAGAGGGATAGAGAATATACAACCTATAACATCTGAGTGCCTCTGAGGGCGACTGACATGAAATGCATGATACACACACACACACACACACACACACACA
>AWOL01S0033256.1:6475-17696 GCA_000715115.1 Nicotiana otophora
GGATGGTTGCGGGTGCGGGGCGAGTTGAAACTGTTTTTTGAAAATCTAATGCGGGGCGGGACGGTTGTGAGTTTCGGCGGATTTCCTCCGGACTGTAGTATGTATAAAGCAACCATTTCTCTATTTCTATTTTTCTGCTTTTACTTTCCCGCTCCAACTTGCAAAGCATTTTCTTGTTTAATTTTACTTCTTTATCTATCTATATCTATTTATATCGATATTATATTAAAATTACGAAAGCACTTAGTAAATATTGTTCGCCTTTTTTACCTTTTAAAAAATAGATTTTTCATTAGACGAAATAGTCATTCAATAATTTTGTAATATTTAGGACTTTGAAATGAAATAAAATTAAGAATATCAAATCTTTCCTTATATAGGAAGTCCCAATATTTAAAAATAAATTAGAGTAAGATTATATTTATATAAAAAAATTATTTGGATCATGTATAATAAATATATTTTCCTTCCTTAATGATCTAATGTATACGGAGTTAATACTAAATTTTCACTTTGAAGTTGGACATGAGGCAAATTGATATTTCCTTTGAAATAATAAGAAGAAGAAATCAAAACAGATAAATGAAAGGAAAGAAAAGATGGCAAGAAAATGAAAGGAAAAAAAGAAATGGGTAAAACAATTAAGTTGTTAATCTATATCTATCTATCTATATTATATAAAAGTACGAATATTTTTTGTTAAATGTTGAATGGCTAAAATATTCCTGAAATATTAGTCGACTTTTATGCCCTTAAATATTTGTATAATTTAAGGATTTAATCGTAAATTATCCAAGGCTGGAATTCTTTTCCAATCTAAACTAAAATTCTAACGTCAAAAACCTCACCGTAATAAATTTTGCATTGAATTCTTATACCAATCAGGCATTCTATTTCCATACAAGTCCCACCTGAATAAGAATACCTCGAACCACACCTTACTGTTATAAAAAAAAGTTTTACCGTGCCTTTTTTGCCGTAGATACTTTTACGGGTGTATAGTCGCATGGACCTCTAGCCGGGTAAGTTCCAGATGGATAGGTACTTTATATGTTGGTTATAAGCATGTCAAAAGCTTCTCTTTTTTATTTCTTCTCTTTCTATTTGCAAACCAAAGATAATTTTCCTAACATGATTTGTTTTGCTTTCTTTTTTGTTCCCTTATTTCTTAATGTTAAAATCTTTTAGTTTTATGTGATGTGGAGTTAGATCTGGAAAAAGATAATATTTGTTTATAGAATATTTTTCATGTCTATCGATGAATAAAGAACGACTAAAATATCTCTGAAATATTAATCGACTTTTATGCCCTTAAATATTTGTATAATTTAAAGATTTAATCGTAAATTATCCAAGGCTGGAATTCTTTTCCAATTTAAACTAAAATTCTAACGTCAAAAACCTCACCGTAATAAATTTTGCATTTAATTCTTATACCAATCAGGCATTCTATTTCCATACAAGTCCCACCTGAATAAGAATACCTCGAACCACACCTTACTGTAATAAAAAAAGTTTTACCGTGTCTTTTTTGTCGTAGATACTCTCACGAGTGTATAGCCGCATGGACCTCTAGCCGGGTAAGTTCCAGACGGATAGGTACTTTATATGTTGGTTATAAGCATGTCAAAAGCTTCTCTTTTTTATTTCTTCTCTTTCTATTTGCAAACCAAAGATAATTTTCGTAACATGATTTGTTTTGCTTTATTTTTTGTCCCCTTATTTCTTAATGTTAAAATCTTTTAGTTTTATGTGACGTGGAGTTAGATATGGAAAAGGATAATATTTGTTTATAGAATACTTTTCATGTCTACCGATGAATATAGAACGACTAAAATATTCCTGAAATATTAATCGACTTTTATGCCCTTAAATATTTGTATAATTTAAGGATTTAATCGTAAATTATCCAAGGCTGGAATTCTTTTTCAATCTAAACTAAAATTCTAATGTCAAAAACCTCACCGTAATAAATTTTGCATTGAATTCTTATACCAATCAGGCATCCTATTTCCATACAAGTCCCACCTGAATAAGAATACCTCGAACCACACCTTACTGTTATAAAAAAAAGTTTTACCGTGCCTTTTTTACCGTAGATACTCTCACGAGTGTATAGTCGCATGGACCTCTAGCCGGGTAAGTTCCAGACGGATAGGTACTTTATATGTTAGTTATAAGCATGTCAAAAGCTTCTCTTTTTTATTTCTTCTCTTTCTATTTGCAAACCAAAGAAAATTTTCCTAACATGATTTGTTTTGCTTTCTTTTTTGTTCCCTTATTTCTTAATGTTAAAATCTTTTAGTTTTATGTGATGTGGAGTTAGATCTGGAAAAGGATAATATTTGTTTATATAATATTTCTCATGTCTACCGATGAATAAAGAACGACTAAAATATTTTAGTTATTTTAACTAAAATATTCTAAAATAGAGAATAATATTATTCTGAAATATTTTAGACGTTCTTTAGTTGATTAAATATTTATGTGCAATGCATGTACATAGAGACTAGTATTATTATAAAAGCATGAATACAATGTCGGTTTACAAAAATAACCTTTTAATATTAAGCATAATAACTCATAATAAAAGGACATAACCGGAATTCTAGATATTAGTCTTATAATCCTATTAGTTTTAGGATATAATACTACACGTTAGGAATCCTACATGATTACCTTTAGGAATTCTATTAGTATAATTACTTTTCGGTTGTCTAATTTATATAAAATTGAACAAGTAAATATCTTTAGTCATGTAATCCTTTTAATTTTAGGATATACTTCTTAAAAATTATTATTACTAATTTAATTTGAAAACATATTATAATGTCCTATTACTAATTTAATTTGAGAATGTATTATATTGTCCAAATCCATTTGGAAAAAGGAGATTATATTATTATAAAAGCATAAACGACTGTCTAATTCATATAAAATTGAACAAGTAAATATATTTAGTCATGTAATCCTTTTACTTTTAGGATATACTTCTTAGAAATTATTATTACTAATTTAATTTGAAAACGTATTATAATGTCCTATTACAAATTTAATTTGAGAATATATTATATTGTCCAAATCCATTTAGAAAAAGGAGAGACCATATTATTATAAAATCATAAATGCAATATTAATATACCAAAATAGCCCTAAAATATTAAACGGAAGAACTCATAGGAAAAGAGCATAACTGCAATAACTTATTTTTTGGACTACAATACCTTATATGCTAATTTTTAATATTTAAGATTTTAAAATTAATAAAATTTGTCTATTGCATTCTTATTAAAAATATGTAGGAAGGTTTAAAGAAATGAATTTTATCATAATCCTCCGTATTGGCAATATATTATCACTTCATAATGTCTAATACCAAAAAAATAAAAGTAATATTAAATGGACGGTATAAAGAGTTGACATCGAGAAAAAAAAAATACCCCCACGATAATATATTTTTATATTATATTTGAACTATTTTCCTACTCAAATAATATTATTTTATTAATTTCTCATGTAATATTAAAAAATACTCTATTATTAAACAACAATTAAGAAAATATTTAAGAATATAAATGTGTGAGAAATAGAAAAAAATGAATGGTAAGAGTAATTACCACTAATGATTCTACAAACATAAAGATCTAAAAGTGAAATGGCATATCAATCTTTTAATTCTTGAAAATAAAATTTATGGTGGATAAAATTATAATTAAAATTAAATATTCAAAACAAGATGAACTAATACTAAGATCTTAATCAACATAGAATAAATTATTTTTTATGTTAAAATCAAATAATTAATTTTTTTAATTAATTATTTAGCAAGAGAATCAAATTCAATTATTTTTTAAATTCATCACATGAGTAAAATTCTTATTCAAGTTAAAAACAATCTTAGGGTACATAAATTTATTCCATAACAAGAGCATTAGAACACAAAGTAAAAAGGTTAATATATTATTAAGAATCAAAATGCTATACAAGTGTGTGAGGAAGAACAATCAAAACTAAATCCTAAACAAGAACAAGCTTTCAAGACTATATTTTAAAGAGTCGACTATGATATAACGGGATTATTCTTTGTAGATGTCTCTGGCGGAATCGAAATAATATTTCTATGTCATGTATTACTTGCAAATATCGTATCAAGAGGCATGACACTATTAGCAATATTAGCAAGTGGTGTAATAATAATAACAACAACCCAGTAGAATCCCATTAATGGGGTCTGGGGAGGGTAGTGTGTACGCAGACCTTACCCCTACCCCGAAGGAGTAGAGAGGCTGTTTCCGAAAGACTCTCGGCTCAAAAAAAAAAANAAAAGCAGAGGCCACCCACTTTAGATTTGATATACCTCTTCAAACAATTTTAAATAAACATCACAAATATATCAAAGCAAAGCAATGATGCTAAATTTATAAGGAAAGCAAAATTCATAATATGGGATGAAACACTTATGGTTAAGTGTCAAACGAAGATCTAGAGATATATTGAATATTAATGAACCGTTTGGTGAAACATTAATGGTTTAGGAGATAATTTATGTCAAGTACTATTATTAACTCCAAAATCGACAAAAGAAGAAACTGTAAAAGCTAGCTTGCCAAAGTTATACTTCTGACCTCAAATGAAAAAGATTCAACTGACAAGAAATATAAAATAAGAAGAGATCCAGTATTCAGTGTTTTCTTGCTTCGTGTCGGAAACGAATAAGAGCATCTAATAAAAAATAATTTAGTTCTTCCTGAACACTTGGTTATCAATCCAAATGGTAATAGTATGCATCTAATAAGAGAAATATTTCTATCATTAGATTAAAACGCAATTTGTGCAAATCACATGATAGAATTAAAAGGATATTTTAGCTATATATATTGATCAAAAGGTTGATTGCAAAATTTTATAGCAAAATAAAATATTTTTTTTGATTTTGACTCAACAGAAAATGATACTAATAATTACAACCAAGAAGAATACTTAAATACTTTAATACCAAACGGCCTTCTACCATACCTGTTTGTTGTCAAGTTTATTATTTCTTACGTATGTTAGTGTCACTGTATATATAATAGACTAAGTTGATCTTCCATTGTATATAGATTGAATTTAAAGAAAAATATGCCCGTCATGCTACTGAAAAACTTAAATACGCCGAATAGCTTATATAATATCACACATATGGTATATAGAAGTTTTGACAATAACGTCATACATGCAAAAATTATGATACTGGCCAATGTGCTTCTAAGTATATTTTTATCTCTGAATTCAATTTTCATCTTTCGAAACTAAGGAGTATCCTTTTAAATTTGTATGAAAATAATTTTTAGTATATTTATGTTTTGCAAATATAATAAATAAAGCACAAGAACAAACATCCTCAATATTGGACTATATTTACCGTAATATATTTTCTTGCACGAACAATTGTATGTTGCACTCTCAATAAGAATATCAAGATCGACAACAAGAGTTCTGGTTAAGGCAGAGCAACCAAAGCATTAAGAGGAAACATACACAAAAAAATATTGTCCACAAAGAAGTGTTCATTAAGATACCATCACATTAAATACTTTTAAACTATAATACATAATTATCTAACTAATATGACAAAATTGATCATTTGTGTAAGTTTTGATGATGTTTTTTTATTTTATATTCATGTATTATGCTAATGTAATAATGTTTTTCGGCATTTAGATGATTGTTGTATTATTACACATAAAATTTATCTTATTAATTAAATTTTATTGTTCTTTCATATAAATAAATATTTAACCATCACGTGCCATTATTAACGTGCAACGCACGTTCATAGATACTAGTTAATAAATAAAAGGACGTTGATATTTGTAGAAAATATTTGAATTATAATATTTTTTTTATCTTTATTACTAGCAAAACGGTAGGGTATGAAATATTATGGTTCTTTTTTTATTTAATATTACTATTTAATTCCAAGTCTTTATATTTTAGTTATTTTTGATGGTTCAACATTAGTCAATATTTAGACTATAAATTATTACAAATAGTTTTCTAACTTTCCCTTGAGTAATAAGTTTTATCATCTTTCAAAAGTTATAAAACAAGATGCAACCTCTTTTGTTCTCTAACTAATCAAAAGATTCAATTCCAATTTATTTAATTATATTTTTAATTTATAACTCAAACACAATTTTTAATAATGTTTATGTGACTTTTAGAAACAATTTACCCATTGGAGCTAAAGTACACGTGCGACGCGCGTATCGTAAGACTAGTTAATCATAAGGATAACAACAACAACAACATACCCAGTATTATTTCACATCGTGGGGTTTGGGGAGGGTAGTGTGTATGCAGACCTTACCCCTACCTTGTGAGGATAGAGAGACTATTTCCAATAGACCCTCGGCTCAGGAAAGTATAAGCACCACATTAATGAAAATATAGACAAGAAAGGACAGCACCTAAAAGCCATATAAAAGCAGAATAAAAATAACAAAATAGTAAGGTGATCAACAATGAAAGAAAATAACGGTTAGTCATAAATATCTACTACCAATATAAAGCGAGACTGCGTGCCAATACTACTGTTATGAACACTACCCCTACCCTACTACCATAATCCTCGACCTACATACTTTCCTATCAAGGGTCATATCATCGGTCAGCTGAAGCTGCGTCATGTCTTGCCTAATCACCTCTCCCCACCTCTTCTTTGGTCTACCTCTACGTAGGCCCTCCAATGTAAACCTCTCACACCTCCTCACCGGGGCGTCTGTGCTCCTCCTCCTCACATGACCAAACCACCTAAGCCGCGCTTCTCGCATCTTGTCCTCAATAGGGGCCACACCTACCTTGTCGCGAATAACCTCATTCCTAACCTATGTAACCTGGTATGCCCGCACATCTATCTCAACATCCTCATCTATGCTACCTTCATTTTCTGGACATGAGTAATTTTGACTAGCCAACACTCAGCCACATACAACATAGTCGGTCTGACCACAACTCTATAGAACTTACCTTTAAATTTTTGGTGGCACCTTCTTGTCACACAAAACACCGGAAGCGAGTTTCCATTTCATCCATCCCGTCCCAATACGATGTGTGACATCTTTATCAATCTTCCCATCCCCCTGAATAATAGACACAAGGTACTTAAACTTCCTCTACTAGGGATGACCTGGGAGTCCAGCCCCACCTCCCCTTCCCCTCCCCGAGTCTCTCCACTAAACTTACACTTCAAGTATTTTGTCTTGGTCCTGCTCAACTTGAAACCTTTAGACTTCAAGGTCTGCCTCTATACCTCTAACTGCTCGTTTATACCGTCTCGCGTCTCGTCAGTCAATACAATATTATCTGCAAATAGCATGCACTACGACACCTCCCCTTGGATGTGGCACGTCAGTACGTCCATCGCCAAGGCAAACAAAAAAGGATTGAGTGCAGACCCCTGATGCAACCCCATCGTGTTCGGGAAATGGTCCGAGTCCCTACCCACCGTCCTCACTCGGGTCTTTGCTCCATCATACATGTCCTTAATCACCCTAACATAGGCAACATATACACCTCTAGCCTCCAAACATCTCTATAAAATATCCCTCAAAACTTTATCGTATGCCTTTTCTAAGTTAATGAACACCACATGCAAGTCCTTCTTCCTCTCCCTATACTGCTCCATCAAACTCCTAATAAGGTGGATGACTTCTCTAGTCGAACACCCCGGCATAAACCTGAACTAGTACTCGAAAATAGACACACTCCTCCCCACCCTTAGCTCTACACTATCTCCCAGACTTTCATAGTATGGCTAAGCAACTTCATACCCCGATAATTATTACAATTTTAGATATCACCATTGTTCTTGTATACAGGAACCATCGTGCTCCACCTCCGCTCTTCGGGCATCTTCTTCGTTCTAAAGATGATATTAAATAACCTAGTGAGTCACTCCAAGCCCGCCTTGCCCGCACTCTTCCAAAACTCCACTGGGATTTCATCCAGCTTGGTCGCTTTGCCCCTGCTCATCTTACGCATAGACCCCTCAACCTCATCAATCTAATCCGCCTACAATACCTAAAGTCACAACGACTCCCAGAGAGTTCCAAATCACCCAATACAATGCTCATGTCCCCCTCCTCGTTCAAGAGAATATGGAAGTAGATTTGCCATCTCCGACGGATAAGCCCTTCATCCAACAAACTCTACCTTCTTGGTCCTTGATGCTTATTAATCATAAGGAATTTTGTCAAATAGAAAATAAATAAAAAAGAATAATTTATCAAACATAATATAAAAGAAAATTCACATCATACAGTAATACTTCTACATTATTTTCAAATGTAAGTACTACCCACAAGAATGCACAAATCTTATGAGATTCAACATCATATTATTAATCATAAGAACATCGATGTTTCTGTCAGGTAGAAGTACATAATATCAGTTTTAAGAAGACAAGGTGGGTTGCTCTGATGGTAAGCACTCTCCACTTCCAACCAAGAGGTTGTGAGTTCGAGTCACCCCAAGAGCAAGGTGGGGAGTTCTTGGAGGGAAGGATGCCGAGGGTCTATTGGAAACAGCCTCTCTACCCCAGGGTAGGGGTAAGGTCTGCGTACACACTACCCTCCCCAGACCCCACTAGTGGGATTATACTGGGTTGTTGTTATTGTTGTTGTTAAGAAGATATATTTAATATTGATTAAAATAATTAACTCTCTAATTAAATTATTACTTTTATGGGGTATTATGCTAAAAGATACTTTCTAACAATAGTAGGAAACATCCATTATCCAGAATCATATGGAATACATTATTGGCAAGGCAGGAACGCACAAGAAAAAGGAAAAAGAAGGCCATAGGCCATTGGTAATTTTTTTTTAAAAAATAAATAAAGAAAAACTACTCATTAAAAATGAAAGAGGAAAAAATTTGCTATGCGGTACGAGGAGGTGCGGGGCGAAGTCTTTGCGGGTTAAGGCTAAACCTGCACTGCAACCGCCCCGCCCCATTGCCATCTCTAAAAAGAAAAAGGCAAAAAACAGAAGGGGAGAGA
The DNA here is from genome assembly GCA_000715115.1 of Nicotiana otophora. Classification (NCBI taxonomy): domain Eukaryota; kingdom Viridiplantae; phylum Streptophyta; class Magnoliopsida; order Solanales; family Solanaceae; genus Nicotiana; species Nicotiana otophora. Next base: position 15,519 of record AWOL01S0033256.1, read on the forward strand.
GGATAAAAGTAACATCTTGTTTGGATGGTTGTTACTCATCGTATTGTATTGTATTGTATCGTATCATATTATATTATTTTATGAATAAAATATTTAGATAAATTGTATTGTTTCTTGTTGTTAAATAACATATTATTATTTGGTTTGACTGTATCGTACTGTACTGTAACTGATAAGTTTACTAAAATACCCTCAATTATTTAAATATTAATTTTATCAAGAATTACACATAAAAATAATTTAAGAACTATGATAAAGAAAGAAACGAGAATTGGCAGAACAAAGGAACAAAGAATTGGAGTTAAAATCACCTTAGGAAAAAAAATAAAACAAAAGAAGGCAAAATCTATACCTTTAACATTGGAGTTGGAAGCGGCAGAAGTTCGGGAAAAAAGTTGCAAGCGGAAGAATTTGGGGAAAAAACGAGACGAAGACAAAGTAGGTTATGGAGATTTGGAGTAAAAAAAGAAAAGAAAAAGTAAAGTGTAATTATGGAGTAATAAGTTAGGGCATAATTGGAAATAAAAATAGGAAACAATCCCACCACATCAAATCCATTGTTCCGAAATAATGGATTAAATAATTCGATACTACAAATATTATTTTGGCATAACAATACAATGGTCAGCGGATTAGAAATGAAGAGCAAGCAGTTTTTTCTTATAGAAAAATCGAGAGCTAAAGAAAGGGGCCAGCGAGCTTTTCTTCTTGGTTGCTTTTCCTCATTGAAAGTCACCAAGTTCTACCTAAAAATCAGTCACTTCATAAAAATCATCATGAACCTATAGTTCAAAAAGAAAGATATCACCTATGTTCTCTTCTCCCAAACGAAGCGGAGATTCTATTTTGTGGTCTGAGTTTCGAAACATTGCGGGCTTGCTCGAGTTTGTCGCTATTTGAGGTTCGTGCTTTGGTCATGGTTCACCGTCATCGATCTAATTCAGTCACCGAAAATTGTTGCCTTTCTTATACACTAAAATATCCTAAAGGTCTGTTTTCTCCACTTCCCTTTTCTTAATGGTACTGGATTGTAATATGACCAAATTTTTATGATATTTGCCATGACATAATATCCATTATAACAAAATTTGTGTATCATGACATTTTCCATGACATAATATCTATTATTAGGCCAAGGATATCTTGCTATAAATAGTGGAGTTTCTCCTCATTTGCAAACACATCAATTCAAGAGCCTTTCACTATTGTCTTTCTTTCTCCTCTTTTATTTCATTATAGAGTATTTTGTAAGAGAGTGAGTGTTAGGAAACACTTGTGTGAACCCTTTCTTTGGAGTGATCTTATGAGGTTATTCTCTTGGGGTATTTGGGATTAATTAGAGTATTTACTCTATTTTTGTACTCTCTTTTGTACTCTTGTTGGTATAGTAAAATTGCTCCTCTCCGCTTGTGGACGTAGGTCACCTTGACCGAACCACATTAAATTTGCGTCTTCTTTATATTCTTTAATTGTCGTTATTATCAGCTTTCATTTCTTTGTTATTATCATTATACCGTTGTTTGGCTAAATTTTGCACTACCCGGGTTTTCGATCCTAACAAATTGGTATCAGAGCCAGATCTAACCGGATTAGTTTAAATAACCAAAATGACTCTAACAAAGTCTTATGTTGAGAAATTTGACCAAAGTGCAAACTTCGAAATGTGGCAATTAAAGATAGAAGCTATCCTAATTCAGGATGGCTTAGATTTGGCACTGCAAGAAAATGAGAAGATGCCAGATAAAATGATGGACGGGGAGTTTGCCGTCATAGACAAAAAGGCAAAAGCAGGTATTATTTTAAATCTTTCAAATGAGATTTTGCGTGAAGTTACAGTAGAAAGATCAGCCAAAGACATATGGGAAAAACTTAAAATCCTATATATAAAAAGAACAGTAGAAAACAGGCTTTACCTAAAACAAAAACTCTACACTTTTCGTATGGCTGAAGGTACCTCTATACTTACTCATCTTGATACTTTTGATTCTCTTCTTATGGATTTAAGTAACATAGATGCTGAAGTCAAAGATGAGGATCAAGCTGTGTTATTGCTTGTTTCCTTACCCAGTCGTTTAAACATATAAGAGATACTATGCTTTATGGAAAGGATAATATCTCTTATAAAGATATCAAATCTATTTTGAAATCAAAAGAACAAATAGATAGAGATATTACTGG
>AWOL01S0033256.1:18444-29581 GCA_000715115.1 Nicotiana otophora
TTCAAATCTTTGGGGTCCTTCACGTACCCCATCAAAAGGTGGTGCCAGGTATATGTTAACTTTCATTGATGATTATTCAAGAAAAGTTTGGGTTTATTTCCTGAAAAATAAAAGTGATGTTTTCTTAAATTTCAAGCAATGAAATTTTTTGATTGAGAAGCAAACAAGAAAACAGGTTAAGCGGCTTAGAACAGATAATGACTTGGAATTTTGTAATGATGAATTCAACGAATTTTGCAAGAATGAAGAAATTGCTCGACATCGTACTGTGAGAATGACACATCAGCAAAATAGTATGGCAGAAAGGATGAATAGAACTCTTTTGGAAAGGGCTCATTGCATGATTTCAAATGCTGGGTTGACAAATGTCTTTTGGGCAGAAGCTATCTTTACAGCTTGTTATATTGTCAACCGAGCTCCTTCTACACCTTTGAACTTTAAGACTCCAGAGGAAGTGTGGTCAGGTACTCCTGCTAATTATTATGATTTAAAGATATTTGGTTGCCCTGCATACATGCATGTAAATAATAGAAAATTAGAGCCAAGGTCTAAAAAGCGCATTTTCCTTGGGTATGCATCTGGGGTGAAAGGATACCGACTATGGTATCCTGATCCCACGACAACAAAATTTATAATTAGCAGAGGTGTAACCTTTGATGAATCATCTATGTTACATTCTAGAATAGAGTCTTCTAGTTCTTGTAATACAGATAAAGGAAAGAGTACACAAAATCAGGTGGAGATTGAGATTGGCATTCCTTCTGAGCCAAGCTCATCAACTTTGGAGCAAAATACAGTTGAAACTCCTGAAGTTGAGACAGAAGCTGAAATTCCTGAAGTTGAGACTCCTGAAGTTGAACCAGAAGAAGAGGAGTATTCTATAGCCAAACATAGACCAAGAAGAGAAGGTAAACAACCATTAAGGTTTGGAGATTATGTTGCATTTGCTTTTTCAGTTGCGCAGGAAACTGAAGAAATTGGAGAACCATCAAAATATTCAAAAGCTATTTCTGGTGCTGACTCAGCCAAGTGGCTGATTGCAATGAATGAAGAAATTGAGTCTCTTAACAAGAATGGTACTTGGTCTCTTGTGAAGCCGTCATCAGGAAAAAAGAATTATTGGTTGCAAATGGGTCTTCAAGAAAAAGGATGGCATTCCAGGGGTTGAAGATGCGAGGTATAAGGCACGATTAGTTGCAAAGGGCTATAGTCAGGTACAAGGAGTTGATTTTAATGATATTTTCTCACCTGTTGTTAAACATAGCTCTATTCGTGTCTTGCTTGCCTTCGTTGCCATGTATGATTTGGAATTAGAACAACTTGATGTTAAGACAACTTTCTTACATGGCGAACTTGAGGAACAAATATACGTGCATCAACCCGAAGGATTTGAAATTGAAGGAAAAGAAGATCATATTTTCTTGTTGAAGAAAACCTTGTATGGATTAAAGCAGTATCCAAGACAATGGTATAAAATGTTTGATTTCCTTTATGTTGGGTCATGGTTATTCGAAGAGAATGTATGATAGTTGTGTTTACTTCCAGAAGTTAAATGATGGTTTATTTGTGTACCTATATTATATGTTGATGACATGCTCATTGCTGCTAAGGAATTAACAGAAATTCACAACTTGAAAAGTCAGCTGAAAAGTGAATTTGAGATGAAAGATTTGGGAGCAGCTAAGAAATTCCTTGGCATGGAGATCAAAATAGATCGAAAAGCCAACAGGCTATTTCTGACCCAGAAGAAGTACTTGGAGAAAGTCTTGGAGAGGTTTGGCATGAAAGATGCTAAACCAGTTAGTGCCCCTCTTGCTGCTCATTTTAAGTTATCAACTGCTCAGTCCCCGCAGTCAGAGGAAGAAGAGAGGTACATGGCACAGGTTCCTTATTCCAGTGCAGTCGGCAGTATTATGTATGCAATGGTTTGTACACGTCCAGACATTTCACAAGCAGTGAGCGTGGTAAGCCGGTATATGGCTTGCCCTGGTAAAGCACATTGGCATGCTGTGAAATGGATTCTCAGATACTTGCGAGGTACTTCAAACACATGTTTGGAGTTTGGGAGAAATACTAACACTTTGGTTGGTTTTGTAGACTCAGATTATGCAGGTGATCTTGACAAAAGAAGATCACTGACAGGCTATGTATTTTGCATCGGTGGTTGCGCTATTAGTTGGAAAGCTACATTACAACATGTAGTAGCTTTATCTACTACCGAAGCAGAATATATGGCAGTAACCGAGGTAATCAAAGAAGCTTTATGGTTGAAGGATCTATTTGCGGAACTCAGTTTATACCAAGGTGGTATTACTATTTTCTGTGATAGTCAAAGTTCCATTCACTTGACTAAAGATCAAATGTATCATGAGAGGACGAAGCACATTGATATAAAGTATCATTTCATCCGAGAAACCATTGCTGAAGGAAAAGTCTCTGTTCAGAAGATCAACACTAGAGACAATCCTGCTGACATGTTCCCAAAAACTCTTCCAGTGTCCAAGTTCAAGCTTTGCCTAAACTTGATTGGCATTTACGAAGAATGATTTTGCCCATTGATGTTTTTGCGGAGAATGTGGAGCAAATTTACTATATATAAGCCGAAATTAGGTAAAGGTGGAAATTTGTAATATGGACAAATTTTTATGACATTTGCCATGACATAATATCCATTATAACAAAATTTGTGGATCATGACATTTGCCATGACATAATATCCATTATTAGGCCAAGGATTTCTTGCTATAAATAGAGGAGTTTCTCCTCATTTGCAAACACACCAATTCAAGAGCTTTTCACTCTTGTCTTTCTTTCTCCTCCTTTATTTCATTATAGAATATTTTGTAAGAGAGTGAGTGTTGGGAAACACTTGTGTGAACCCTTTCTTTGGAGTGATCTTTTGAGGTTATTCTCTTGGGGTATTTGGGATTAATTAGAGTATTTTCTCTAATTTTGTATTCTCTTTTGTACTCTTGTTGGTATAGTGAAATTGCTCTTCTCTGCTTGTGGACGTAGGTCATCTTGACCGAACCACATTAAATTTGTGTTTTCTTTATATTCTTTAATTGCCGTTATTATCAACTTCCATTGTCTTTGTTATTGTCATTATACCGTTGTTTGGCTAAATTTCGTACTACCCGGGTTCTCGATCCTAACATGGATATAATCAACAACAATAATAACCCAATAAAATCTCACTAATGGGGTCTGGGGAGGGTAGTGTGTACGCAAACCTTATCCCCACCCCATACTCCGAAGTAGTAGAGAGGCTGTTTCCGAAAGACCATCGGCTCAAAAAAATAAAAAGACAAAAGGATAAAAAGGAGACAATATTAATATAACAACAACAATCGTAGGAAATATAGGAACATCATGAAATCCAGAAGAAAGATGCAAAGCAAAGGAAGACAATATTAGTATCACCACAACAATCATAAGAAAAATAGGAACACCATGAAATCTAGAAGAAAGATGCAAAGCAAAAGCGATAGCTAGTAAATAGGACCTGCATTGAAAAGCGAAATAGTAAGACACAACATTGCCACTAGCTATCTTAGACAAAAACCCTATATGGCTAGTCCACAATGGTACGAAGTAAGGCACGACTCAACTACCTCCTAACCTACAACCCTAATACTCGAATTCCATATCTTCCTATCAAGTGTCATGACCTCGGAAATCTGGAGCTTCGCCATATCCTGCCTGATCACCTCTCCCCAATACTTCTTAGGCCGCCCTCTACCTCTCCTCGTGCCCTCCACAACCAGCCGCTCACACCTCCGTATCAGAGCATATGGGCTTCTCCTCTGAATATATCCGAACCATCTAAGCCTCACTTCCCGCATCTTGTCATCAATGGGAGCCACGTGCACCTTCTCCCGAATATCATCATTCCTAATCTTATCTATCCTAGTTACCCACACATCCACCGCAACATCCTCATTTCTACTACTTTCATCTTCTGGATATGTGAGTTTTTAACTGGCCAACACTCAGCCTCATACATCATGACCGGTCTAACCACCGCTTTATAGAACTTACCTTTGAGTATCGGTGGCACTCTCTTGTCACACAGGACTCCAGATGCTAACCTCCACTTCATCTATCCTACCCCAATACGGTGGTACTGGATGACAATGAATGTGATGATTATTTTTGAGCATCCCTTGTTCGTCTATAATGTTCCTTGAATGATTTGCTGTTAAGTTTCCCTTTGATTCGATATTTTTTCTCTAAATTAGTTCAAAGAGTATTTAAAGTATTTAGATGCATCTATTTCTATTCACAATCCATGAGGGAATCGGATGGTTCAAAAGAATAGACCTAAGAAGTTAATAATGGTATTTAGAAATACCTTCTGGGTTTTCTCATTTGAATCAATAAACTGTGAGTTGTAGTCTTTCTTTAGTCATTATTTTGTGAATTATTTACAATCCTAATTTTACAATTCTTCTCCATAAGGAGTGTTATTTGGTTCAATGGTTAACGTGCCAATTAAATTAGTTTTGCTTCATTTTGGGCATATTCAAAATTGTTGGGGGAAAGGCATGACAACGTTTTTACTGAAACTTTACGGTTTGTGGTGATTAGAGAATTTTCCATGTTTTAAAGAATCTATTCTCTGTATTGGACTATAAAGTGAAGCTAGAATTAGGCTGTGGGTTCAAATGTTTAAGCTTTCATTTTGACTACGATTGGTATTAGGAAGAGTTAACAGACAGTAGACTTCTAATTTTAGAGTTGGAAGGGAATGGGCCACATGAGTTTTGGTCTAAAATGAAGGTACATTAATCTGATTCATTCTAATGTTGAGTAGGTTTTGAAGATAATTTCATAATTGAGATAACCAAGTAATTAAAATTGGTAAAAATGGAAATGTACATCAAGTTCTTAAAACATGTAAGATATCTAAATTAATCGAGCCAAGTATAAATTGCAAAGCGACCGTGCTAGAACCATGGAACTTGGGAGTGCCTTACACCTTCTTCTGGGTTAACATAATTTCTTACCTGGTCTTCTATGTTTCGCTCCATAATTCAGAATCAAAACTTTCCTTGATTAGGGTTTAAATGAAATGGTGAGTTGAAACCCCAAAATTAAATAATTGCAAGTGATGACTCCTTAAATAATAAAATTAATCCTTTTTCAAATAATATTATTTTAATTGAAAAAAACTCCTTTCTCTCCGCGATCACCAGGAAAAAAAGGTGTGACAAGCGGTAGAGACCCAGTTCTTCTGAAACTCTTCGACCGCTGCTTTTAATATTCATTTGACATGGATGTGTCAGCCCGTCATATCCTACAATGGTCAGCCCGAAAAGTAGTCTCTGTCCGATGGTTTATATTTTGACTAAGTTTTAAATACTTGGGAAAGGTGGCTATCTTTTAAACAGAAGCACGAAAAAAAGAAGCACGAAAAATGATTACAGGGGCAAATCGCCTTACATACTAGTGTGCTCAACTCAAGGAGAAGCTAGCCTGATCGTGAGAAAGGCCCAAATATTTGACTGAGAAAGGCCCAAAAATTTGACTTATGTATTCAAGTTGTAACAACAATCAAACACTGGACTAATGTGCTATTTTCGCAATTTCAGAGAGCCGAAACTTGTTATAAATAATATAAAAAGCAAGTATTTTTCGGACCAAAGCATCTTCAACTGCCATGGCGACTGTACGAATGATAGGTGATGTACTGCATCTGTTTTCCGCGTCAATTTGTCGTAATCAATATACTCTCCTTATCTAACTAGATTTCTTTTTTGAGCAGACATAGCCGTAAATTTTACTGGTGAGTCTGCCACATATTTCCAAGATGCAGTCAAGTTTTTGTTTTCTTTGTCTTAATTCTAAGAAACCCCCACAAATTCAGATAGCATGTTCAAAGGGATATACAATGGGAAGCAATATCATATGGGGGACATTCAAGCTGTGTTGAAGAGGGCGTGGAGCGCTGGAGTTGATCGCATAATTGTAAATCCTTCCCACTTTCTCTTTATTATTTATATATTATTGTTTTGCATTTCAAAATTCATGTTATGATTATTGATTGGATTTGTTTGAATATTGTTGCATAAAGAATGTGGAGTTTTTTCTACAATTCTTTTACCAAGTTTTGTTTTTTTGGATTGCTTCACTAATTGCACATAAAGTTTCACACTTCTAATTTAAAATTTGTCTAACAATTCTGATGTGTGAAAACCCAATTGATTCACCACTTAAAAGTGTACTAAAAGGAATATTTCATTGCAAAATCATGTTTCTTAGTTTAGTGCCACATGGAAAAGAGAAAATAGGAGGATGTTTAACTTAACACGTAATTTGTTGGTATTTATGTTGTCGACCCTTGGCATCCATTTTTCTTTTTGTTTTGTTACTTCAGTCATTGACTTTGCACTGATGTAGTTAGAGGAATATATCAGCAGTAATATCTTTCGGTTTAACTTTTTGTCCACATGATTAACACCAAGTCCTAATAAACCTAATTGTTGTTCATATAGAGATTTGAGTATTAAAGCATTTTCTCCAATGAGCTTATACTAGTACTAGAAATCTCTTTTTTCGATATTAGCTAGGAAGATTAATTACTGGACTTGTTCTACAACAACTATGTCTCAATCCCCAGCTAGTTGGGGGATCATCTGTATGAATCTTCATTAACCATGTTGCTCCATTTAGACCCATATCAATCAAATATTTGAAGATATATGTTCTATAGCAATAGAGATTCTCTAAGTTTTTTATTGGCATACAAATCCCTAGCAAGACTAAAATATTCCTAGAAAACTAAACCTTAATCTCAATTAATTGGTATCACCTATATGGGTCTTTTTCTTCCACCCGTGACATATTTTATGCTAAGTTTGCATGGATTCCGGCATATTGTAAGTCCTTCGATATAATTAACTTCACGTGATTTTAGACCTATCTTATCCCTTTTTAACACCTTTGAGCACCATGGTTTTACACTTACAGATTGGTGTGTCTGGAGGGCGAGACATGATCAAACTATCTGAAGTGACTCTCATTCATTTTATTCTCTATGTGTGCTACCTATACCTTTTTACGAAATGTGATCATTCTAATTTTGTCTAATCTTGCATCATCGCACATCCATACAACATTGACATTTTTGCAACACTTATCTTGTGGATATGTTGGATGTAGTCAAAATGATAAAAAAACTATATTTCTTTCCTTTTAATTAACATCATGTTCTCTTTTTTATTATCTGGCATCAAATGGTAAGTTTGTTATTAGCTCCATCAAAGACGAGGAAAACAGAGTTTTGATGAAATAGGTACAGATTAGACGAAAATGGTAGAGATACTTCCATAAACTCTTGAATGAAGAGGGGGACATGAACATTGTACTGGGTGATTTTGAGCACTCCGAGAATCGTCGAGATTTTGGGTATTGTAGGCGCATAAAAGTTGAGGAGGTCGATGGGGCTATGCATAAGATGAGCAGGGGAAGAGCGATTGTGCCAACAAAATCTCGATGGAATTCTAGAAGAATGCGGGTAGGGCAGGCTTGGAGTGGGTCACTGAGTTGTTTAATGTCATTTTTAGGATGAAGAAGATGCCCGACGAATGGAGATGGAGTACGATGATTCCGTTGTACAAGAACAAGGGTGATATCCGAAATTGTAACAACTATAGGGGTGTCAGCTGCTAAGCCATACTATGATAGTTTGAGAGAGGGTGGTAGAAGTGAGAGCAATGAGGGGTGTGTCTATTTTCGAGAACCAGCTCGGATTCATGCCGGATCGTTCGACTACAGAAACCATTCACCTTGTAAGGAGATTGGCCGAGCAATATAGAGAGAGGAAGAAGGACTTGTATATAGTGTTCATTGACCTAGAAAAAGCATACAACCTAGTCCCAAGAGAGATTCTATAGAGATGTTTGGAGGCTAGAGGTGTGTCTTTAGCCTACACTAGGGTGATTAAGGACATGTGTGATGGAGCTAAAACTCGGATAAGGACAGTGGGATGAGACTCGGAACACTTTCCGGTTGTGGTGGGGTTGCATCAGGGATCAACTCTTAGTCCGTTTTTATTTGCCTTGGCAACGGACGCACTAACGTGCCACATTCAAGGGAAGGTGCCATCAGGGGCGGATTTAGGGGGGCAAAAGAGCAGATTTGAACCCCCTTGACACAACCCAAAAGTGTAGCTTAGTGGTCAAGGGGGTTCAAAATCTTTGAAAGTTCATAGGTTTAATTCCCACTAGCTACAATCTTTTTTTTCTTGAACCCCCTTCGCAGAGATCCTGCCTCCGCCACTGGGTGCCATGGTGTATGTTATTTGCAGATGACATAGTTATGATTGACGAGACGCGAGATAATGTTAATGAGAGGCTGGAGGTTTGGAGACAGACCTTAGAGTCTAAAGATTTTAAATTGAGCAGGACCAAGTAAGAATACTTGGAGTGCAAGTTCAGGCTACGATGTGACCCGGGAAGTAGACATGGACGTGAGGTTTGATACATAAGTCATCCCAAGAGAGGAAATTTCAAGTAACTTGGGTTAGTAATTCAAGGAAATTGATGAGGATTTTTCACATCCTATTGGAATGGGGTGGATGAAATGGAGGCTCGCGTCCGGTGTCTTGCGTGATAATAATGTGTCACTAAAACTTAAAGGTAAGTTCTACAGAATGGTGGTTAGACCAACTATGTTGTATGGGACAAAGTGTTGGGCAGTCAAGAATTTTTTAGATGATGAAAGTAGCTGAAATGAGGATGTTGAAATAGATGTGCAGGCATACTAGGTTAGATAAGATTAGGAATGAAGATATTTTGGAAAAGGTGGGAGTGGTCCCCCGTGGAGGACAAGATGGGGGAAGAGAGACTAAGATGGTTCGGGCCTAAGTTGCTCGGACTCTTCACTTTCAGTGCCGCACCCTTGTCGACACGACGTGGGTGTGGGTATGGGTGTGGGATCCGTGTCGGATCTGGTCAATCGATTTTGGGTACTTTGACCAAAATCAACGGAGAAATTTGGGATAGATACAATGATATTTGAAAACAAATCAAAAGCTAGGGTGATATGGAAGAAAATTGAATACCTTGTATATATAAATTTCTATGTCAGTCCTTTTCCTTTTATCTCCTTCTAAAATTCTACTCTTGTTCAATATTTTCTCCTTCTCGGAATACCTTGTAAGTTTTTCAAATAATGTCTCATAATTTAGACATATTTTTATAACTTTATTTTTAAATAATTGAATTATTTTTAGCTGAATCCCCGCACCCGTATTCGTACTCCCGAATCTTTAAATTTAGATCATGAAGGATCTGACCTCTAGATCCGCACCCGTATCGGACACCCGCACCCGAGTCCGAGCAACTTAGGTTCGGGCAAAGAAGCCCCAGTTAGGAAGTGTGAGATGCTGGCCTTGGTGGGTACGAGGAGAGGTAGAGGAAGGCCAAAGAAGTATTGGGGATAGGTGATAAGGTAGAACATGACGCTGCTGTAGCTTACCGAAGACATGACTCTTGATAGGAGGGTGTGGAGGTCGAGAATTAGGGTAGAAGGTTAATAGATAGTCGAGCATTTTTTCTCCCATACCAGTAGTATTAGCTTTCGTCTGGTATCTTTCTTAGTCTTAGATTGCTATTATTACCTGCTGTTTTCTTACTATCTTTCGCTTCGATTACTTAGTATCTTATTGTTGTTACTGCTTCTTTTTATCTTTTCTTGAGTTGAGGGTCTATCGAAAACAACCTCTCTACCTTCCCAGGTAGGGGTAAAGTCTACATACACACACCCTCCCCAGACCCACTTATGGGATTTCACTGGGTTTGTTTTTGTTGTTGCTGGAGAAATTTATTGAGAAAAATCTTTTATTTTATTGATTAAAGAAATGTTCCCTGCTCTAAGAGTATTTTTTCACTTTAAATGTTTCTTCCAGGTAACTGGTGGCTCTCTTGAAGAATCAAAGGAAGCTCTTGCAATTGCGGAAACAGATGGTTGTCCATATGTCCCTTATTCAGCCAGTTTACTCTGCCTAGTGTTCTTTGTTTTCAGCGAGTTGGCTTCTCAAATATATGGGCACATTTGACCTTCAGAACTAACTCTTTTTGCAGCAAGACTTTTCTGTACTGTGGGTGTGCACCCGACAAGATGCAAAGTGGGTTTGACTCTTGATATTATCTAATGGCCTACGAAAAATACCTACCCGTTCATATATGTTGGATGCATTTGTCATTTTCTTCTTCTGTGCTCAATCAGGAATTTGAAGACAGTGGGGATCCAGAAAAGCATTTGCAGGATCTTCTGACATTGGCTAAAGAGGGAATAGAAAAAGGAAAAGTACGTTCAATTTCGCTATCTATAAGGTTGTGGATTCATTCAATTTACACCTTCTTAGTAAATGCTCTTTCAATTTAGCAAATTTTGGCAAGCTTTAAATATTATACTCTCTAATGTGTGAACTCTGAGCAGCTTAAGCTCCTGGTTAACTGGTCATGTTGTTAATTGCTCCAAACTTTTCAACAAGGATTTTCTCCGAAAATGACATTAGTATAACCAAAATAATACTGAATCATTTGCACACTTTTAAGATGTGAAATTTTGATCAATTTAAGCTCATCCTTTAACTGATTTGAGGTTTTAGTAGCCTGCAAATCACAGAAGGAAAAGATTTTGCCCCAAGAAGAGCTTCAAGAAATTAAAGAATTGGATAATCTCATAAGGGCCTAACACATTTGGAGATCAACTTTCTCTAACTTCCTAATATTGTGCTAGTGAAGAAGTGATCAAATAGTGAAGGCTGTAAGTAGTTTTTTAGACAAAGATTTGCTTATAAGATGCACATTTGTATATGATCTGCATTCTGATAATATAGCTCGGTCGCTCATCATGTGATTCATTCCTTTTCCCTCGTGAAAATACACTTCTGAATGAATCTTTATATTTATTGACTAGCAAGTTTGGAGCTATTTCAATTCTGACTTGTCTCCCTGGTGCCTAAAAGTTGAAATAAATAATGCTAGTATATTTTTATTTATTTACTTTGCTGACGACAAAATTCATTTCAAACAAGGTGGTTGCGATTGGCGAATGTGGGTTGGACTATGATAGACTTCACTTTTGTCCATCTGATATTCAAAAGAAGTATGTATCTGCTTCACAT
>AWOL01S0033258.1:6789-37773 GCA_000715115.1 Nicotiana otophora
GATTTTGATACCGGCTCTGGTTGATCGAGATTTTGCTATTGGTCCGCTGTCCGGAGACTCAAGGTAGATCTGTCGGCGTCCACAGACCTTGAAGTCCCCGTCTATCATTTCTGTTCTACTGTTTCTTTTATTCAGACAGTTGTATTTCTTTCAGACTATTACTTGTAGTAAATTCTAGAATGCTCGTGAATTGTGACTCCAGATCCGGATGATAGTAATTAATACAGTTTTTATGATATTCCGCACTTATTATATTTTATTTTAGTTAATTATTGTTACTTAATGAATAAAAATAAGGAATTGGTTTAATAATTCTCTAACGTTGGCTTGCCTGACAAGTGAAATGTTAGGCGCCATTACGGTCCTGTCGGTGGAAAATTTCGGGTCGTGACAGGAAACCTTTTTAACCACTAGAAAACCACCATCTAGTTTAAAAAGTTATAATTAGTACTAAAAACTTCATTATTTCCTTGTCTTCATCATTTGACAGTTTAAGTTAAAAGAAAACCTTCATTATTTTACTTTATAGTGACATTAGAAACGTGCATTAACACTAATAGCAGTGATACCAACTTTTTTATGACGCGACGAGGGTCATGACCGACGTTAAGTGAGTCTAAGACCACTAAGCAAGCCTAACTCTTTCTGTTTCATATATGAAATGATAAATCAAGGGAGTGAAAACAGGATCTTAATTCTATATTTTTCTATAATCTCTTTAAAATGAGAGATACTTAAGACAGAGTCGATATACTTTCTGACACCATGGGTCTACCATGGCCGTTTGATGTAATGACCCGACTTGTCTTTTTGAGAATTAGTGCTCCGTTCGGTAGTTTAAGGTCTCGATCTGTTTCGTAATGTTTATTATGACTTTTGTGTGTGGTCGAGTTTGGAATTTGAATGATTCAGGATCAAATTGAAAGAACAATTCTTGTTTAAGAAGCTTAGTGAAAAGAGTTAACCGGAGTTTGACATTTGTGTAAACGACTCCGGAATGGAGTTTTGATGATTTCAATAGTTTCGTATGGTGATTTTGGACTTAGGCATGCGTCTGAATTTGGAGGTTCGTAGGACAATTCGGCGGATTTTGGCGAAAACTGGAAAGGTGAAGTTTTGGAAGGTTGAAAGATTTGACCGAGGGTTGACTTTGTTGATAACGGGTTTGAATTTTGATTCCGGAAATTGAAACAAGTCCATTATGTTATTTATGACTTGTGTGTAAAATTTGAAGTCATTCCGGATTGATTTGGTACGCTTCGGCATAAGATATAGAATTTGAAAATTTAAAAATTCATAAGTTCGATTTGAGGTGAAATTCGTAAGTTGGACATTGTTTGATGTGATTTGAGACCTTGAGTAGGTCCGCGTTATGTTATGAGACTTGTTGGTGTATTCAGACGAGGTCCCTAGTGGCTCGGATGAGTTTCAGATGAGGTTCAGATCATTGTCTCATGTGGTGACTAAGTTGTCTTGGCAGAAGCTGGTGTAATCGCCCCTGCAGAACTTTAGGCGCAGGTGCGACGCCGCAGAAGCGGCAACTTGATCACAGGAGCGGAACTGGAAGGTTGGCATTTGGTCGCATGAACGAAAGAAAAATGCGCACCTGCGACATCGCAGGTGCGTACCTGGAACACAGAAGCGAGGCAAGCGTAGAAGCGCAATTTCAGCTCGTACCTGTGTTTGCGCAGAAGCGGACCTTCCATCGCAGGTGCAATGGGTCAGTTGGGCAGTGGAAATCAAAAATGCGAGTTTTTAACCTCAAAAGCGGCCCCGCGGGTACGATGAAATTATCGCAGGTGCGATTCTGGGCAGAAACATAAAGGATCGAAGTTAGTCATTTTTCAGTTTTGTGGGGAATTCGAAGCCTCTATTTTGGGCTATTCTGGAGGGATCTTCACGAGTTTGGTTGGGGTACATGTTCTATATCCGAAATTGGTTTTATTTCATGATTATATGGTTATTTGCATCATTTATTAGCGAATCAAATGGAAGAAATTGAGGAATTTGTAAAATCTTTCAAAAACAAAAAATGAAGATTTGAAGGGCAATTTGTTATCGAAATTTGATAATTTTGGTATGGTTGGATTCGTATCAGAAAGGATGTTCGAATTTCTTGAAATTTTATTGGGATCTGAGATGCGGACCCCGAGTTGACTTTCGGGTTGACTTTTCAATGTAAAATTTAAAGTCGACGTTTATTATCCAGAATTGTTTCCAATGAATTTTAATGATGTTACGAAATTATTTTGTCTAGATTTGAGCCGTCCAGAGGTCGTTTCATGTGAGAAGGCCATTTTGGAGTATCAGCCTAACTTCGTAAAGGTAAGTATCTTACCTAACCTTGTATGTGAGAATTATCCCTTAGGCATTGAGTCATATGTGCAATTTATGTAATGTGAAAGTCGTGTACGCGAGGTGACGAGTATGTACTCGGGATTATATGAGCAAATTCTATCGATTTAAGCTCTTACGCATCTTTTATGTATAAATTGGAGATCATGGACACACATTATATCCTTTATTTTCCATGTTCATCATTGCATGTTTTATCTGTAAATCGTTGTTACCTGCCTCATTCTTTACTTGCCAAGTTTGTTTTTATATGCTTATTTGTACTCGTTACTACTTTAACATCTACATGAAATCTGTTATTGTTGAGTTGCCAATTTATTGAAGATATTTTCATTATTGAGTTTTTCCTTAATTAAATAATTGAAATTTAAGTAATCAAGAGGCATTAATTTATTTTATTTGAAGTTGTGTTTAAAATAGATATTGTTGTTATTGAGATTTTTATATACGTTGTGTTGAGTCGTGGCTATCTGTTGTAAAATTATTTGATATTGTTGAACCTTTGGAAAGGTTGTGGCCTACTGGCATTTGTAATACGAGTTGATTATGTTGCGTTGTTGTGATAATAGCACGTGTGAATTGTTGTGTGATTTGGATTATTGTTAGGGATCCCTTATTGTTATGCAGAGTATAAGGGTGACATTCTAATATTGTTATCATGTGGGGCATAAAGGTGGCATTTCACTACTGTTATATGTGTTGTGAGATTATCTGGGCGGAGCGATAAAGGTGGCTATTATACGGAGCGATAAGGGAGGCTATTATACGGAGAGATAAGGGTGGCTATAGGAGAGATAAGGGTGACTATAAGAGAGATAAGGATGGATATATGAGAGATAAGGGTGGCTATTGATATTGTCTGGGCAGAGTGATACGGGTGGCTATAAGAGAGAGAAGGGTGGCAATGTCCAGGATGATATGTGATGATGCGGGGTTATTCTGTTGGTGATTTTTGTGCGATATTGTGATTCTTTTGTGTTTAATTTACACTTTGTATAACTCGTCTTGCGGTTTCGGTGAGCTAATTGATATCCTTGATATTTCTTGTTGATTTGGGCTGCAATAATACACTTGCACATGCATACACTGTAGAATACTACTTATACTAGCTCACGAGTACAAAACTTGATAATTATCTGATCCATGTTGAAATTGTGAGCCTGTGACTATGACGGGCAGGTTATGTTATCGGCACGTGAACTGTCTGTGCGGGTTGTAATGTGAGATGTGGGCACGAGGTACTGCGAGCAGGTGATGATTTTATTATTGGCATGCGAGTTTTCCGTGCAGATCTTATATATTGATATTTTTGGCACGTGAGTTGTCATATGGTTATGATTGAGATATGGGCACGGGGTGCCGTGAGAATATGATAGTGGGTTGAGACCCGTATTTTATGACAATGATTATATGGTAGGATCGGGTTGTGGGCCGCAATATATATTTACTTATTATTATTGATATTTACATGGTGGAATAAGGGTGGATAGTGTTGTACGGTAGGATCAGATTGCGCGCAGCAATAGTTTATGTGTTTTATATCTCTTGTTGAATTGTATTGGCTTCGGTACTTTCGTACGAGACTCTGAGTATTTGGTATTTCTGTATTTACTGGATTTCGAGAATTGAGTTATTATCATGAGATAACTGATTTACTGTTCCGTATGTTCCTCTCCTGTTATTATTTTCATATACCGCGTACAAGTTATTTGACTAGTGAGTGTCTTGAGTGTACCTCGTCACTACTCTACCGTGGTTAATCTTGATACTTACTGGGTACCGACTATGGTGTACTCATACTATACTTATGCATACTTTTGTGCAGAGCCAGGTAATGGAGATATCGGAGTCGGTCAAAGTTAGATTTGTTTATCGCAAGGATTCGAGGTAGAGCTACTTGGTCGTCGTAGTCCGTTAGAGTTCTTGCCTTTATTGTACTGTCAGTTGTATATTAACAATATTATATTTCGATCCTTGAGATCATTTTATGTATTCAGTTAGAGTTCGTGACTCTGTATTACCAGTCTTGGGAGGTTGTTATAATTGTTTATGCTTTTGGTTTCGACACTTGTATTAAACTCTGTTTCAAATTCAAAAAAATGGCTTGAATTTTTATTGTAATCAGCTTACCTAGTCTTACAGACTAGGTGCCATTACGATGCATGTGGTGGGATTTTGGGTTGTGACAAGTTGGTATCAGATCTCTAGGTTCATAGGTTTTATGAGTCAGGAATGAGTTTAGTAGAGTCTTGTGGATCGGTACAAACGTTTGTCCTTATCTTCGATAGGCTACAAAACTATCAGGAAAATTTCCACTTCTTTCATTCCTGCCGTGCGGTTTTGTTGATTTTGCAGTTTGAGCCTTTGTATCTATATTCTCTCACAGATGGTGAGGACATACGCTACTAGGTCAACTGGGCAGACACTCGCGCCCCTTGCTAGAGCCGCGATAGGTCGGGGCCAGGGTAGAGGCCGAGGAAAGGCACATGCTACATCTAGAGCACCTGTCAGGGCAACAGTTGAGGAGCCACCAGTAGCGCCGGTTGAGGGATAGGTACCGGAAGCACCTGTTGTTAACCTCGTACTGAAGGAGACTTTAGCACAGTTCTTGAACATGTTTGGTACATTAACTCAGGAGGGATTGATCTCCATTACACAAAATATTTCACTTATTGGGGGAGGAGCTCAGACTCCTACTGCTCATACTCTAGAGCAGCGGGTTTACGTTGTTAGGTTCCGGGTGTAGTGCCGGTACAACCTGTTATTTTGGTTCAGCCTGAGATCAAGCCAGGGGCATCAGAAGAGGAACAGAAGAGACTTGAGATGTTTAAGAGGTATAGTCCACCTACTTTCAGTGGCACAGATACCGAGGATGCACATGAATTTCTAGAAAAGTATCACCGTATTCTCCGTATCATGGGTATTGTGGAAGTGATCGGAGTTGCCTTTACTACATTTTAGTTGTCAGGTATAGCGTATCAATGGTGTCAAGTTTGTAAAGAGGGTAGACCAGCCGATGCAACACCACCCACTTTGGCTCAATTTTTGGAAATATTTTTGAAAAAGTTTGTTCCCCAAACTCTCCGAGATACGTGGCACACAAAGTTTGAACAGTTGCGTCAGGGCACCATGATGGTATCAGAATATGCCATCATGTTCAGTGAGTTAGCCCATCATGCACCTACTTTGGTTCCTACAACCAGAGAGTGAGTTTGCAGATTCATTGAGGGGCTCGATTATGATCTTAAAATATGTATGGCTCAAGAGTTGCAGACTGATACTCCATTTCAGCAAGTAGTGGAGATTGCCAGGATGTTAGAACGTGTTCGGGGTGAGGAAAGGGAGTCTAAGGAGACCAAAAGGTCTCGAAGTTTTGGAGGATTCAATGGATTCTATACTTCAGCTATGAACCATTATGGAGGAGACTCGTGCAATCGGCTAGCCCAATCTGCACATCAGACTACTCGTGGTGCTCAAGTTAGTCGGGGTACTCATGTGGGGAAGTCCTCTTTTAGTACACCACCGGCACGGAGTTCTTACAGTGGTTATTCTAGTTATCCGACACAGACTTAGTATGAGCCCCGCACCCGCACCCACACCCGCACCCGCAGAGGGTTGATATGAGTGTGGTGATACTAGGCACATCATTAGAGATTGTTCTAGACTTGGGAGATTCGGATTTCATCAGAGCACTCAGGATACAGGCTCCGTTCCGGTTAATACTCCACCTGCACAACCAATTAGGGGTGGAGGACAGACGGGCAGAGGACGCCCTAGAGGGGGGAGCCTGACCCGTTGATATAATTGCTATGGTATGGCTAAGGCCGCTACACCAGATGGTGTTGTTACAGGTATGATTTTTATTTGTTATAGAGGAGCACTATTCTTATTTTGATTCAATTTTGATTATCGAGGTGAGACCTCCTATCATGCTCCATACATGGTAAGTTTGTGATTTTGTACTCCATTTATGTTTTTATCCCTGTTGGGAGATTCTATGGTGTTAGCCCGTATTTTTCATTTTTTTTTTGTTCACTATTGAGAAAAATGAGGTTGGAAGTGATTTTTATTACCCATTACGGTAAGTTTTGATGTAATCTTGGGATAGTTTGGTTACAATTTGTGAATTTGATGTCATACCAGTATGAGGTTTCATTATGTGTAGTGAATTTATTTAACAAAATTTATTTAAAAAAAATGAAAGGTTTTGATTGGCACGATGTGCATAATACTTGTGATACATAATGGAGGATGGGATCCTCGAGTTCCATGTGGTTTGATATGTTTGAACCGGGCTACGTGTGGCGGTTGAAGTTATATCAGGATGAGATCCTTGTAGGAAATTCATGTGTTTTAAATTCTCCCTCGTGCAATTTATTTGTATTATAGCACTGATAGGGAGTTATGCCTATTGGGATTATTTGATAGTTCTTTTATGTTTTTCTCTATGTATATTTAGCTATATTTGTGTTGTATTTATTGGGTTTTAGCTTACGAGGTATGTAGCCATGTGACATAAAATGTTACTCGTTAATTCGGGTGAATAGTTACGAGGTCTTCGTGTTCCTTACATTGTTGCCAGTGTTGTGTAGGTTTGAAATGAGGTTGTAACTTAGATAAGGTTAATTGCCGATGCTGTAATGGATTATGGGTAGCTATTGTAGCCAGAGTTATTGTTATGGGCATATGTACAATGTGTTATGTTGTGTGGTTGTACTGTACGAGTGTAGGATTGAGTTGTTCCAGCTGGTTGAGGTGGATACTGTGTGTTGATGTGAGAATCGGGCCTTTTGGAAATGATTGATTGGTGAGAAATTTGGTCCTAAGTTTTATCAATATGAATAGGAGATCTAATCTTCAATTGGGATGGTGTTATCGGGATTATGTCGATTGCAGTGACGTGGGATCACCCCGCGAGTATATGTATGTTGAATACACTCAGTAATTTGATGTCCTCAGAAAGGTTCTTGCACGTCTGAGGACGAAAGTTTGTTTAAGAGGGAAAAAATATAACGACCCGACTTGCCGTTTTGAGAATTAGCATTCCGTTCAATAGTTTAAGGTCTCGAACAATTTCGTAATGTGTATTATGACTTGAGTGTGTGGTCGAGTTTGGGTTTCGGATGATTCAGGATCAAATTGAAAGATCAATTCTTGTTTAAGAAGCTTAGTGAAAAGAGTTGACCAGAGTTTGACTTTTGTGTAAACGACTCTAGAATGGAGTTTTGATGATTTCAATAGCTTTGTATAGTGATTTTAGAGTTAGGCGTGCATCCGGATTTGGATTTGGAGGTCCGTAGGATAATTCGCCGCATTTTGGCAAACACTGGAAAGGTGAAATTTTAGAAGGTTGAGAGATTTGACCGAGGGTTGACTTTGTTGTAACGGGTTCGGATTTCGATTCCGAAAATTGGAACATGTCCATTATATCATTTATGACTTGTGTGCAAAATTTGAAGTCATTCCGGATTGATTTGATATGTTTCGGCACAAGATATACAATTTAGAAATTTGAAAATTCATAAGTTCGATTTGAGCTGTAATTCGTAAGTTCGACGTTGTTTGACGTGATTTGAGGCCTTGCGTGGGTCCGAGTCATGTTACGGGACTTGGTTGTATATACGAACAAGGTCCCGAGTGGCTCGGATGAGTTTAGGACGAGGTTCAGATCGTTGGCTCATGTTGTGACTAAGCTGTCTTGGCAGAAGCTGGTGTAATCGCACCTGCGAAGCTTTGGGCCCAAGTGTGACGCTGCAGAAGCGGCAACTTGATCACAGGAGCGGAAGAAAAATGTGCACCGGCGACATCGCAGGTGCGGTACCTGGAACGCAGAAGCGAGGCAATTGTAGAAGCGCATTTTCGGCTCGCACCTGCGTTTGCGCAAAAGCGGACCTACTGCAGCAGGTGCGATGGGTCAGCTGGGCAGTAAAAATCGCAAATGCGAGTTTTTAACCGCAAAGGCGGCCCTGCAGGCGCGATGAAATTATCGCAGGTGCGGTTTTGGGCAGAAACTTAAAGGATCGAGGTTAGTCATTTTTCATTTATTTGGTGGAGTTGGAAGCCTCAATTTTGGGTGCTTTTGGAGGGTTTCTTCATGAGTTTGGTTGGGGTAAGTGTTCTATATCCGAAATTTGTTTTATTTCATGATTATATGATTATTTTCATCAATTATTAGCAAATCAATTGGAAGAAATTGAGGAACTTGTAAAAATTTTCAAAAACGAAAAATGAAGATTTGAAGGGCGATTTTATTATCGGAATTTGATAATTTTGGTATGGTTGGACTCGTATCGAAATGAGTATTTGGATTTAATGAAATTTTCTTAGGTTCTGAGATGCGGGCCCTGGGTTGACTTTCGGGTTGATTTTTCAATGTAAAATTTAAAGTCCACGATTTATTATCCGAAATTATTTTCGATGAATGTTAATGATGTTACGAAATTATTTTGGCTAGGTTTGAGCCGTCCTGAGGTCATTTCACGCGAGAAGGCCATTTTGGAGTATCGGCCTAACTTTGTAAAGGTAAGTATCTTGCCTAACCTTGTGTGGGGGAATTACCCCTTAGGCATTGAGTCGTATGTGCAATTTGTGTAATGTGAAAGCCGTGTACGTGAGGTGACGAGTACGCACTCGGGCTTATATGTGCAAATTCTATCGGTTTAAACTCTTAGACATCTTTTATGTATAAATTGGAGATCATGGGCACACATTATATCCTTTATTTGTCATGTTCATCATTACATGCTTTATCTGTAAATTATTGTTACCTGCCTCATTCTTTACTTGCCAAGTTTGTTTTTATATGTTTATTTGGACTCGTTATTACTTTAACATCTACGTGAAACCTGTGATTGTTGTGTTGCCACTTTATTGAAGATATTTTCATTATTGAGTTTTTCCTTAATTAAATAATTATAATTTAATTAATCAAGAGGCATTAATTTATTTTATTTGAAGTTGTGTTTAAAAGAGATATTTTTGTTATTGAGATTTGTATATACATCGTGTTGAGTCGTGGATATCTGTTGTGAAATTATTTGATATCGTTGAACCTTTGGAAAGGTTGTGGCCTATGGGCATTTGTAATATGAGTTGATCATGTTGCGTTGTTGTGATAACAACACGTGTGAATTGTTTTGTGATCTGGATTATTGTTATGCGAAGTATAAGGATGGCATTCCACTGTTGTTATCATGTGGGGCATAAGGGTGGTATTTCACTATTTTTATATGTGTTGTGAGATTGTCTGGGCGGAGCAATAAGGGTAGCTATTGTGCGGAGCGATAAGGGAGGCTATTATACGAAGCGATAAGGGAGGCTATTATACGAAGAGATAAGGGTGGCTATAGGAGAGAAAAGGGTGACTATAGGAGCGATAAGAGTGGCTATTGATATTGTATGGGCGGAGTGATACAGGTGGCTATAGGAGTGTAACGACCCGACTTGTCATTCTGAGAATTTACGTTTCGTTCAACGACTTAAGGTATCAAGCAGCTTTGTAATATGTGCAATGACTTCAGTAAAAGGTCGAATTGGAATTCGTAATTTCATAAGTTTCTTAGGCTTGAAGCGATGCGCAATTTGTGATTCTAGTGTTGTTGGAGGATGTGAGGCCCCTCGAATTTCCTATTAGTCCGAGGCCATAGGCATGCTCACAAGTCGCTCAAGTGTCGTCTTGCCTCTCCACGAGAGGTTAAGGACTGGAACAACTTAGCTGATCATGATATAAAGTGTAGGAAGTGTATTGGATATTGTTAGGGTCTAAGGAGATCCCTAGAACTAAGACAAGTTGAGAGCTATGCAATGGGCTAAAGTTTCAAATAAATTCGCATAAGGTACGACTTCAAACGCATGCAATTATCAAAATATAACGAGTTAGGTGGTGATCTACCTATCAAATTAAAGCCCTTTGAGTCTAGTTTCCAACGCATCAAACTGTTTATCATTTGGATATTTCTACATAGAGTTATGGCCAGTTTACCGGACCTATGCCATATGCACGCCCATATGTGCGGCCACGCATATTAGAGGGTATTCTGCCTCATGTGCGCTACCAGATGCACGGTCACTTGCCCAGGTGCGCGACCACGAATGCAGGAGCCATAAAACTACCCCCAAGGATTGGGAGAGAGAGTGGCTAAGTCATTTCTTCAAGACTAGGGCTTTCTCTCCATCACCCATCTGGCCAAGGCTTCCAATACACACCTAAGGTGAGTTTTTAAGTGTATTTTTATGATGATATCACTTCTCAATCACTAGTTACAACACGGTTTTGATAGGATTCCGTATGATTACTTCAAAAATCTCAAGAACACCCCAAAAGTTGTTTTTTAAAATTTGGTCTACAAGAGGTATGTCTACAATCCCTAACTAATTCATTGTGATTATTTATATATGAAATATTGTTAGGACTTATGGGATGGTGATTGGAATCAATGAGTGCCCAACCTAGGCGTGTTGGTATTGTAGATATTGTAAAATAAATTAATTGATAAGATTTCTGGGTTGTGAGTGAATTGTTGGGCATGCATGTGCTAAGGGAAGTTGTGGATGACCTAGAGACGGTTGTGAGGTGAATCATTTGTGTGGAAGGTGAATAAATTCCATTGAACGAGGTTGTAGAAAAATATGCACATTAGATGTTTGATAAAATATCTAAATGACTTAAAGTATATAAATCTTGCTAATATTGGCGCAATTGTGTTGCATTGTTTTAGATTGGAATTTGTTTAGTGTGGTGGACCATCGTAGTATTATGAAGGGGAGAATTTCAGATTTGAGCCGTCCGGAGGTGGTTTCACTCGCGAAGATCATTTAAAGTATGGGTTTAGTTTCGTCGAGGTAAGTATCTTGCCTAACCTTGAGTGGGGGAATTACCCCTAGGCATTGAGTCTTATATAAAAATTGTGTAATTGAAAATCATGTACGCGAGGTGACGAGTACGTACTTGGTTTATATGTGCAAATTATATCGGTTGAAATTCGTTGACGCCCTTACGTATTAAATTGAAAAATTGTTGAAACTTACTAAGTCCTTGATTTGTCATGCCTCATTCCTTGTTTGTCGAATTTGTATTTTATATGATAATTTGGTGTGATTGCCACTTCAGTTTTTATATGAATTCCGTGTATTTGTTTATTTGATATTTCTTGGAAATAATCACATTATGGATTTTTCATCTGCAAATAATTAATTAAATAAGTTTAAATTGAGGCATTTATATATTTATCTAAAATTTAGATTAAAGAAGGCGTTGTCCTATGTTGAGTTATTTTCCCATCCTTGTTGATGTTTTTGAGATTTTATATACATTGTATTGAGTCGTTGACTATCTGTTGTGAAATTAATTGACTTTGTTGTACCTTTGGAAAGGTAGTGGCCTACATGCAATTTGTAAATACGAGTTGATGATGCTGTACTATTGTGATAATATTCTGTGTGAATTGTTATGTGATTTGGGTTACTGTTATGCGGCGTATAAGGGTGGCATTCCATTATTGACATTATGCAGGCATAAGGGTGGCATTTCCCTGTTGTTATGCATGTTGAGATATTGTCTGGGCGGAGTGATAAGGGAGGTTATTAAATGGAGCGATAAATGAGTCTACTATAGGAGCGATAAGAGTGTCTATAGGAGCGATACGGGTGGCTATAGGAGCGACAAGAGTGGCTATTGATATTGTCAGGGAGGAGAGAAAAAGGGAGGCTATTATAGGAGTGATAAGGGTGGCTATAGGAGAGAAAAGTATGGCTATTGTCAGGGATGATATGTGATGATGTAGGGTTATCGTGTTAGTAATTTTTATGTGATGATGTGGGGTTATTGCGTTGGTAATTTTCATGTGATGTTGTGATTTTCCTGGTGTTTATTTTTATATCTTGTGCAACTTGTCTTGTTGTTTCGGTAAACTTGATAATGGTCTGATCTATGTTGAAATTGAGAGCCTGTGGCTATCGCCAGACGGATTATGTTATATGGGATCGGGTTGCACGCCACAACATGTATGATTAATGTTATATGGGATCGGGTTGCACTCCACAACAAATATGAAATGTGGCCACGAGGTGCCGGGGAAAATATTATGATTTTTATTATTGGCACGTGAGTTGTCCGTGCAGTTTTGATAGAAATATGGGCACGAAGTGCCGTGGAAACATGAAAGTGGGCTGAGACACATGTTACGAAAATATGAAATTGGGATGAGACCTGTGTTTATGATTAATAAATGAGGTCACAGAGTGATATTTATTTGAAAGAAGTATATTCGAAACATATTTATTTGAATTAATTTTATATTCGAAAGATATTTATTTGAAAGGAATATATTCGGAAGGTATTTATTCGAAAGAATTATATGTGAAAGATTTATATTTGAAAGACTTGATTAATTGGTTGTACTTGTGTTCCTTATTTGTTTGAGCAATAATTATGTTGTTCTTCTTGCCTTGCTGTTTATATCACTGGTTGATATTTGTTGCTATCACTGCTAGTTGTTTTTTAGTACTATTGTATACTGCTATATTGCACAGGTTGTTTGATTAGTGAGTGTATTGACTGTACCTCGTCACTACTCTACCGAGGTTAGTCTTGATACTTACTGGGTACCGACTGTGGTGTACTCATACTACACTTCTGTATATTTTGTGCAGAGCCAGGTATCGGAGATATCGGACTCGGGCAGAGTTAGTGTGTTGATCGCAAGGATTCAAGGTAGAGTTGTTTGGTCATTGCAGTCCCTTGGAGTCTTTCCATTTTATTGTACTGTCAATTATTATCCGAACAGTATTGTATATTCGATCCTTGAGATTATTTCATGTATTCAGTTAGAGTTCGTGACTCAGTATTACCAGTCTTGGGAGGTTGTTTGAATATTTTCGCTGTATATATATATATATATATATATATATATATAATGGGTCGTGATAAGTTGGTATCAGAGAGCTAGGTTCATAGGTTCTACGAGTCACGAACGAGTCTAGTAGAGTCTTGCGGTTCGGTACGGAGACGTCTGTACTTATCTTCGAGAGGCTATAGAACTGTTAGGAAATTTCCACTTCTTTCATTCCTATTGTGCGGAATTTGTTGATTTTGGAGTTTGGGCCTTTGTATCTCTATTCTCTCACAGATGGTAAGTACACGTGCTACCGGGTCACCTGAGCAGACACCCGCACATACTGCTAGGGCCGCAAGAGGCCAAGTAAGGGCACGTGTCACAGCTAGAACACCTGTTAGAGGGCCAGTAGAGGAGCCGCCAGTAGCTCCAGTTGGGGGACAGGAACCAGAGACACTTGTTGTTACCCCCGGACTTCAGGAGAGTTTAGCACAGTTCCTGAACATGTTTGGTACATTAACTCAGGCGGGATTGATCTCTATTGCACCAGATATTTCACAGATTGGGGGAGTAGCTCAGACTCCTACAACCCATACTCCAGAGCAGCAACTTCCCATAGGTCAGGTTCCGGGTGTAGTGCCGATACAACCTGTTATTCCAGTTCAGCTTTAGGTCAGGCCAGAGGCATCAGAAGAAGAACAAAAGAGACTTGAGAGGTTTAAGAAGTATAGCCCACCTACTTTCAGTGGCACAACTACAGAGGATGCTAAGGGATTTCTAGAAAAGTGTCACCGTGTTCTCTGCACCATGGGTATTGTGGAAGTGAGCAGAGTTGCTTTTACTACGTTTCAACTGTCAGGAGTAGCGTATCAGTGGTGGCAAGTCTATGAAGAAGGTAGACCTGCCGATGCAATACCACTAACTTGGGCTCAATTTTCGGAAATGTTTCTGAAAGAATTTGTTCCCTAGACTCTCCGAGATGCGTGGTGCACAGAGTTTGAACAGCTGCGTCAGGGCACCATGACAGTGTCAGAATATGCCATCAGGTTCAGTAAGTTAGCCCGTCATGCACCTGTTTTGGTTCCTACAATCAGAGAGCGTGTCCGCAGATTTATTGAGGGGCTCAGTTATGATCTTAAAATATGCATGGCTCGAGAGTTGCAGACTAACAATTTCAACAAGTAATGGAGATTGCCAGAATGTTAGAACATGTTCGAAGTGAGAAAAGGAAGTCTAAGGAGGCCAAGAGGTCTCAAAATTATAGAGGATTCAGTGGATTTTACTCTGCAGCTAACCTTTATCATGGCAGAGGCTCGGTCAGCCCAGTCCGCAATTCAGAGTACTCCTAGTGCTCCAGTTAATACTTTTAGTTCACCACCGGCACAGAGTTCTTACAGTGGTTATTCCAGTTATCCGGCACAGACTCAATATGAGCAGTCACGCCCGTAGAGGGGTTGTTACAAGTGTGGTGATATTAGGCACATCATGAGAGATTGTCCCAGACTTGGGAGAGGTGGATTTCATCATAACACTCAGGCTACAAGCTCTGTTCCAGTTAATACTCCACATGCACCTCCAGTTAGGGATGGAGGACATGCGGGTAGAGGGCGCCCTAAATGGGGAGGCCCGACCTGTTGATATAATAATTATGGTATGGTTGAGGCCGTTACACCAGATGATGTCGTTACATGTACGATTAATTCATAATAGAGGAGCACTATTCTTGTTTTGATTCAATCCCGATTATCGAGGTGAGATCTCCTATCCTGCTCCTTATATGCTAAGTTTGTGAATTTGTACTCCACTCACGTGTTTATCCCTGTTGGGAGA
The DNA here is from genome assembly GCA_000715115.1 of Nicotiana otophora. NCBI lineage: Eukaryota > Viridiplantae > Streptophyta > Magnoliopsida > Solanales > Solanaceae > Nicotiana > Nicotiana otophora. The sequence goes on from AWOL01S0033258.1 coordinate 21,807, forward strand.
TTTGATGGTGTTAGCCCGTGTCTATCATTTTTGTTTTGTACACTATTGATGGTTATTATTTTAAAAGTGACTTTCTATTACTCACTACAGTGGGATTTGATATAAATTCGAGATAATTTGGGTAAAATTGTGAATTTAATGCCCTACCGGTATGGGGGTTCATTATGTGTTGTGAAATTGTTTCATGAAGTTTATTAAAAAGAAGAAAAAAAAGAAATGGAAAGTTTCAGTTGGCACGATGTGCATAATACTTGTGATTCAGAGCTGAGGATAGGATCCTCGCGTTTTAATGTGAATTGATATATTTAAACCAGGCTACGTGCCGCGGTGGAAGTTATATCGAGATGAGATATTTGTGGTTAAATTCATGTGTTTTAAATTCTCCCTTGTGAAATTTTTTGCATTATAATACAGATAGGGAGTTATGCCTGCTGGGCTTGTTTGATAATTCAATTGTGGGTTTATCTGTGCATGATAACCATAGTTGTGTTACGCTTATTGCGTTTTAGCCTACGAGGTGTGTGCCCAGATGGCGTTAAATGTGACTCATTAATTCGGGTGAATAATTACGAGGTTTTCATGTTCCTCAAATCGTTGTTAGTGGTGTGAAGGTTTGAAACTAGGCTTGAACTGAGATGAATTTTAATTGTCGGTGCTGAAATTGATTATGGGTAGCCATTGTGGCCAGAGTTATTATTATGGGCCTATGTATGATGTGTTACGTTGTATGAATGTGCCGTGCGAGTGTAGGCACGAGTTTCTATAGCCGGTTGAGCCTAATACCGTGTGTCAATGTGAAAAATCATGTTTTTGTTTTTTGAAATTGATGGGAGTATAAGAAATTTGGTTTTAAGGATTGTAAGAGTAAACCTGTAGGAATAATCTAAACTGAGATGGTATGGTCAGACCCAGGTTAGTTTGCGGCAAAGTAGAATCACCCACGAGTATGTGTGTAAGAATACACTCAGTAATTAAATATCCTCAAAACGATTCTTGGCACGTTTGAGGACGAACGTATGTTTAAGAGGGGGAGAATGTAACGACCCGACTTGTCGTTCTGAGAATTTATGTCCCGTTCAACAACTTAAGGTATCGAGCAGCTTCGTAATATGTGCAATAACTTGCGTACAAGATCGAGTTGGAATTCGGAATTTTACAAGTTTCTTAGTCTTGAATCGATGCGCGATTCATGATTCTAGTGTTGTTGGAGGATGTGAGGCCCCTTGAATTTCCTATTAGTCCGAGGCTATAGGCACTCTTTCAAGTCGCTTAAGTGTTGTCTTGCCTCTCCACGAACAACTTAGATGATCATGATATAAAGTGTAGGAGGTGTATTGGATGTTGTTAGGGTCTAAGGAGATCCCTAGGACTAAGACAAGTTGAGAGCTATGCAATGGGCTAAAGTTTCAAATAAATTCGCACAAGGTACGACTTCAAACGCATGCAATTATCAAAATATAATGACTTAGGTGGTGATCTACCTATCAAATTAAAGCCCTTTGAGTTTAGTTTCCAACGCATAAACTGTTCATCATTTGGATATTTTTACATAGAGTTATGGCTATTTTATCGGACCTATGCCATATGCGCGCCCAGATGCTCGGCCGCACATATTAGAGGGTATTCTGCCTCAGGTGCGCGACCAGATGCGCAGTCACTTGGCCAGGTGAGCGACCACGCATGCAGGAGCCATAACAATACCCGAAGGCTGGGGAGAGAGAGTGTCCAAGTCATTTCTTCAAGACTAGGGCTTTCTCTCCATCACCCATCCGGCCAAGGCTTCCAATACACACCTAAGGTGAGTTTTAAGTGTGTATTTATGATGATTTCACTTCTCAATCACTAGTTACAACAAGGTTTTGATTGGATTCCATATGATTTCTTCAAAAATCACAAGAACACCCCAAAAGTTGTCTTTTATGATTTGGTCTACAAGAGGTATGTCTACCATCTCTAACTAATTCATGGTGATTATTTATGTATGAAACATGTGTTAGGAATTATGGGATGGTGATTGGAATCAATGAGTGCCCAACCTAGGTATGTTGGTATTGTAGAGATTATAAAATGAATTAATTGATATGATTTGTGGGTTGTAAGTGAATTGTTGGGCATGCATGTGCGAAGGGAAGTTGTGGATGACCTAGAGATGATTGTGAGGTAAATCATTTGTGTGGAAGGTGATTGTTAGGTAAAGAAATTTCATCGAACGAGGTTGTAATAAAATATGCACATTAGATGTTTGATAAAATGTCTAAATGACTTAAAGTATATAAATCTTGCTAATATTGGCGCAATTGTGTTGCATTATTGTAGATTTGAATTTATTTAGTGTGGTGGACCATTGTAGTATTATGAAGGGGTGAATTGCAGATTTGAGCCGTCTGGAGGTAGTGAGATTGTCTGGGCGGAGCGATAAGGGTAGCTATTGTACGGAGCGATAAGGGAGGCTATTATACGAAGCGATAAGGGAGGCTATTATACGAAGAGATAAGGGTGGCTATAGGAGAGAAAAGGGTGACTATAGGAGCGATAAGAGTGGCTATTGATATTGTATGGGCGGAGTGATACAGGTGGCTATAGGAGTATAACGACCCGACTTGTCATTTTGAGAATTTACGTTTCGTTCAACGACTTAAGGTATCAAGCAGCTTTGTAATATGTGCAATGACTTCCGTACAAGGTCGAATTGGAATTCGTAATTTCATAAGTTTCTTAGGCTTGAATCGATGCGCGATTTGTGATTCTAGTGTTGTAGGAGGATGTGAGGCCCCTCGAATTTCCTATTAGTCCGAGGCCATAGGCATGCTCACAAGTCGCTTAAGTGTCGTCTTGCCTCTCCACGAGAGGTTAAGGACTGGAACAACTTAGATGATCATGATATAAAGTGTAGGAAGTGTATTGGGTGTTGTTAGGGTCTAAGCAGATCCCTAGAACTAAGACAAGTTGAGAGCTATGCAATGGGCTAAAGTTTCAAATAAATTCGCATAAGGTACAACTTCAAACGCATGCAATTATCAAACTATAACGAGTTAGGTGGTGATCTACCTATCAACTTAAAGCCCTTTGAGTCTCGTTTCCAACGCATCAAACTGTTTATCATTTGGATATTTCTACATAGCGTTATGGCCATTTTACCGGACCTATGCCATATGCGCGCCCATATGTGCGGCCACGCATATTAGAGGGTATTCTACCTCATGTGCGCTACCAAATGCACGGTCACTTGCCCAGATGCGGGACCGCAAATGCAGGAGCCATAAAACTACCCCCAAGGATTGGGAGAGAGAGTGGCTAAGTCATTTCTTCAAGACTAGGGCTTTCTCTCCATCACCCATCCGGCCAAGGCTTCCAATACACACCTAAAGTGAGTTTTTAAGTGTATATTTATGATGATATCACTTCTCAATCACTAGTTACAGCAAGGTTTTGATTGGATTCCGTATGATTTCTTCAAAAATCTCAAGAACACCCCAAAAGTTATTTTTTAAAATTTGGTCTACAAGAGGTATGTCTACAATCCCTAACTAATTCATTGTGATTATTTATATATGAAATATTGTTAGGACTTATGGGATGGTGATTGGAATCAATGAGTTCCCAACCTAGGCGTGTTAATTAATTAATAAGATTTCTGGGTTGTGAGTGAATTGTTGGGCATGCATGTGCTAAGGGAAGTTGTGGATGACCTAGAGACGATTGTGAGGTGAATCATTTGTGTGGAAGGTGGTTGTTAGGTGAAGAAATTCCATTGAACGAGGTTGTAGAAAAATATGCACATTAGATGTTTGATAAAATATCTAAATGACTTAAAGTATATAAATCTTGCTAATATTGGCGCAATTGTATTGCATTGTTTTAGATTGGAATTTGTTTAGTGTGGTGGACCATCGTAGTATTATGAAGGGGAGAATTTCAGATTTGAGCCGTCCAGAGGTGGTTTCACTCGCGAAGATTATTTAAAGTATGGGTTTAGTTTCGTCGAGGTAAGTATCTTGCCTAACCTTGAGTGGGAGGATTACCCCTTAGGTATTGAGTCTTATGTAAAAATTGTATGATTGAAAACCATGTACGTGAGGTGACGAGTACACACTTGGTTTATATGTGCAAATTATATTGGGTGAAATTTGTAGACGCCCTTATGTATTAAATTGAAAAATTGTTGGAACTTAGTAAATCCTTGATTTGTCATGTCTCATTCCTTGTTTGTCGAGTTTGTATTTTATGTGATAATTTGGTGTGATTGCCATTTGGATTTTTTTGTGAATTTAGTGTGTTTGTTGATTTGATATTTATTGGAAATGATCACATTATGGATTTTCCATCTGCAAATAGTTAATTAAATAAGTTTAAATTGAGGCGTTTATATATTTATCTAAAATTTGGATTAAAGAAGGTGTTGTCCTATGTTGAGCTATTTTTCCATCCTTGTTGATGTTTTTGAGATTTTATATACATTGTGTTGAGCCGTGGACTATCTGTTGTGAAATTAATTGACGTTGTTGTACCTTTGGAAAGGTTGTGGCCTACAAGCAATTTGTAAATACAAGTTGATGATGTTGTACTGTTGTGATAATATTCTGTGTGAATGGTTGTGTGATTTGTGTTACTGTTATGCGGTGTATATGGGTGGCATTCCGTTGTTGACATTATGCGGGCATAAGGGTGGCATTTTCCTGTTGTTATGTGTGTTGGGATATTGTCTGGGCGGAGTGATAAGGGAGGCTATTAAACGGAGCGATAAGGGAGGCTATTATAGGAGCGATAAGGGTGGCTATAGGAGCGATAAGGGTGGCTATTGATATTGTCAGGACGAAGGGATAAAAGAGGCTATTATAGGAGTAATAAGGATGGCTATATGAGAGATAAGGGTGGCTATTGTCAGGGATGATATGTGATGATGTGGGGTTATTGTGTTGGTAAGTTTTATGTGATGATGTGGGGTTGTTGCGTTGGTAATCTTCATATGATGTTGTGACTTTTCTGGTGTTTATTTTTATATCTTATACAATTTATCTTGTTGTTTCGGTAAACTTGATAATAGTCTGATCTATGTTGAAATTGTGAGCTTGTGACTATCTCCATGCGGATTATGTTATATGGGATCGGGTTGCACGCTGCAACAACTTTGATTAATGTTATATGGGATCGGGTTGCACGCTGCAACATATATGAAATGTGGGCACGAGGTGTCGGAGAAAATATGATGATTTTTATTATTGGCACGTGAGTTATCCGTGCAGTTTTGATAGAAATATGGGCACGAGGTGCCGTGGAAACATGAAAGTGGGTTGAGACCTGTGTTACGAAAATATAAAATTGGGATGAGACCCGTGTTTTATGATTATGAAATGAGGTCACATAGTGATATTTATTTGAAAGAAGTATATTCGAAAGATATTTATTTGAAAGAATTTTATATTCGAAAGATATTTATTTGAAAGAAATATATTCGGAAGGTATTTATTCGAAAGAATTATATGTGAAAGATTTATATTTGAAAGACTTGATTAATTGGTTACTTGTGTTTCTTATTTGTTTGAGTAATAATTATGGTGTTCTTGTTGCCTTGCTGTTTATATCACTGGTCGATTTTTGTTGCTATCACTGCTAGTTATTTGTTTTAGTACTATTGTATACTACTATATTGCACAGGTTATTTGATTAGTGAGTGTCTTAACTGTACCTCGTAACTACTCCACCGAGGTTAGTCTTGATACTTACTGGGTACCGACTGTGGTGTACTCATACTACACTTCTGTATATTTTTGTGCAGAGCCAGGTATCGGAGATATCGGACTCGGGCAGAGTTAGTGTGTTGATCTCAAGGATTCAAGGTAGAGTTGTTTGGTCGTCGTAGTCCCTTAGAGTCTTTTTATTTTATTGTACTGTCAATTATTATCCGGACAGTATTGTATATTCGATCCTTGAGATCATTTCATGTATTCAATTAGAGTTCGTGACTTTGTATTACCAGCCTGGGAGGTTGTTTGAATATTTTCGATGTTGGTTTTGATATATATATATAAATATATATAAATAGCTTGAATTGTTATTATGATCGGCTTACTTAGTCTTACAGACTAAGTGCTATCACAACGCTTGTGGTGGGATTTTGGATCGTGACAAGGAGAGATAAGGGTGGCAATGTTTGGGATGATATGTGATAATGTGGGTTATTGTGTTGGTGATTTTTGTGTGATGTTGTGATTCTTTTGTGTTTATTTTACACTTTGTGTAACCCATCTTACGGTTTTGGTGAGCTAATTGATATCCTTGTTATTTATTGTTGATTTGGGCTGCCATAATACACTTCCACATGCGTACACTGTACAATACTACTTATACTAGCTCACGAGTACGTAACTTGATAATTATCTGATCTATGTTAAAATTATGAGCATGTGACTATGCCAGGCGGATTATGGTATCGGCACGTGAACTATCTGCGCAGACTGTAATATTAGATGTGGGCACGAGGTGCCGTGAGTAGGTGATAATTTTATTATTGACATGTGAGTTGTCTGTGCGAATCTTATATATTGATATTTTTGGCACGTGAGTTGTCCGTGCGGTTATGATTGAGATATGAGCACGAGGTGCCGTGAGAATATGATAGTGGGTTGAGACCCGTATTTTATAATAATGATTATATGGTGAGATCGGGTTGCACGCCGCAACATATATTTATTTATTATTATTGATATTTACATGGTGGAATAAGGGTGTATAGTGTTGTACGGTGGGATCGGGTTGCGCGCCACAATAGTTTATGTGTTTTGTATCTCTTGTTGAATTGTATTGGCTTCGATGCTTTCGTACGAGACTCTGAGTATTTGGTATTTCCGTATTTACTAGATTTTGAGGATTGAGTTATTATCATGAGATAACTGTTTTATTGTTCCGTATGTTCCTCTCCTGTTATTATTTTCATATACCGCGTATAGGTTATTTGACTAGTGAGTGTCTTGACTGTACCTCGTCACTACTCCACCGAGGTTAGTCTTGATACTAACTGGGTATCGATTGTGGTGTACTCATACTACACTTCTGCATATTTTTGTGAGAGCCATGTATTGGAGTCGCGCAGAGTTAGATTTGTTCATCGCAAGGATTCGAGGTAGAGCTGCTTTGTCGTCGCAGTCCCTTGGAGTTCTTTCCTTTCTTGTACTGTCAGTTGTATATGAACAATATTGTATTTCAATCCTTGAGATCATTTTATGTATTCAGTTAGAGTTTGTGACTCTGTATTACCAGTCTTGGGAGGTTGTTATAATTATTTTCGCTTTTGGTTTCGACACTTGTATTAAACTCTGTTTCAAATTCAAAAAATAATGGCTTGAATTGTTATTGCAATCGGTTTACCTAGTCTCTGGAGGATATAAGTATGATATACACCGGTCTATCATAACAATCTTGATGTTAGATAACGGCGATCTAGCCAAGTTGATTCTCAAAGCCATTTCCTTCGCAACACAATACATATTTTTTTACACTTCTTCTATCAAGAATTAAATCCAAAATATAGGAGAAGAAATCATAAATAAACCAACTCCAAAGCATATTAACTGTAATAGAACTCAGTGTCCTCCCCTTCGGTACCATTCTTGTCAAGATTTCAAATTCTTATTAATTTATGAAGTATTAACCGTAGAGTTTTGCCTAGTATTTTAGGACTTTAAATTAATCTACTCAAATCTTTGCCTAATATTTCAGGACTTTAAATTAAACTACTCAAGTTTCTGTATCTATCAACAAAATTTTTGAGAACAAGAATCAAGGCAGTGTGTTGCAACGCATGGCTAATATTTTGTCAATTTGAGATGACTCTTAAGAATATAAATACTACTTCCTTTGTCCTATTTTATTCACACTATGTCTAAAAAAGAAAGACATATTTTAATATTTAAAAATAATTTTATTTTAACTTTCTATTTTATCGTTAATGACTTGTATACATCTATATTTCACATATTTGGTCCTAGATATGTGGCATTGGGCTAAAACGAGACATTAGGTCAAGCAAAACTTAATGGGGTGGCTTGTCTCTATCTTGCTATTTTAGCTATATATCTAATTTTTCCAAAATATTTAACTAGTAGGTCGTGATGGCGCCGGACACCACTGTCAGGCAAGCCAATAATAAATACTAAATTGGGTTCTCATTTTTATTACTTTTGAAATCATATTTTCTTTTAATATGCATAGTAAAGAATGGGAATTTACAAAGTAAATAATAATACTTTTAACAAATTCACTACAGAACAACCCATAATCCTCCCAAAATCCGGTGTCACAAGTGCATGAGCATTTACTAGGAATATAAAATAAAATACAGCAACTGTCCGAAATACAAATTAGACAGGAAAAAATATAAATAACCCTGAAGGAGACTCTATTGGCTGCGGACCGTAATGTAGAATGCAATTCACCTAAGTCTCTGCATTAACCACACCTCTGCGCCCACAAGGCCGCTAGACATATACGTACATGCACAAAAATATGCAGCAAGTGTAGTATAAGTACGTAAATAACGTGTACCCAGTAAGTATCAAGCCTAATCTCGAAGAGGTAGAGACGAGATGGTCGACTTTGACACTCACTAAGGGTCAATAATAATAAATAACATAAAAATAGAAATATTTAAATCAACATAATTCACAGAGTTAACAATAATTTCATTTAACCAACAGAAATAATTAAATTCTTTCAAATGCAACAATTCTCAATCTATTAATTAAATTCACAAGCTGCAATTAAAATAGCAAAGTATCGTGTAATTATTATTATTATTAGGCACGATTTCTGCCGAGGTCGTACGACCCAATCCAGAGTGTCGTGTACACTGCCGAGGGACGTGCGGCGCGATCCATAGATGCATCTACACTGCCGAGGCATTCGGCCCGCTCCACAAGAAAGGAGGACATTTTCTTATGTACCTCCGGAATGAGAGTTTATTTATTGATAGATTAATACGAGAGGATACATAATTTCTTTTAACAATTAAATAATTTATACAGAAAAATTAAGTATATTAGATTTCCATCTTTTACTATATTTTTCTAACAATTCACAATATATTTCAAATAATTTCATTAAATAAAGAATACAATTTACATAAGTAATTCATGATTTGAGTCCTAAACTACCCGAACTTTAGCATAAATAGTAGTTACGCACGAACTCTCATCACCTTGTGCGTACGTAGCCCCCCACAATTAGCAACAATTATTAATTTAATCACCTATGGGGTAAATTTCCCCTCACAAGATTAGACAAGAGACTTACCTTGTCTCAAAGTCCACTTCCCGATTAACACGTCGCATTAAATTCTCAATTCGATGCCGAAAAATCTGAAACAATCCAAATGTTATACAAAATAATTAATACATTCTCAATAATTCGAAATTAGACTATTAAATTACTTACCCAGCCCAAAATGGAAAAATTCCTAAAATTCACCCCGGGCCCACGTGCCCAGATTTCGGAAATGTTTGGAGGAATCGTTATCCATAATCTCAAGAACTCAAATATACAATTTCCATCTGATTCCATAACCATTTTCGTGGTTAAAATCTCATTTTTATCAAAACCTAGGGTTTTCACCTAAATTCTTGATTTCCACAATTTACAGGTTATAATCTATCCATAATCTATGTATTTAAGTCAAAGTGTGTAGAATTAACTTACCTTCAAGTTGCTAGTTGAAATCCCCTCTCAAAAAACTAAAAAAATCGTCCAAGAATAAAGAAATGAGCAAAAATACTCAAACTCCCGTTTTAATACTCACTGCCCAGCGATCTTCGCACCCGCGATGATTTCTTCGTACCTGTGGTCTTCGCACCCGCAGCAAAACTCTTGCGCCTGCGATGGATTTCTTCGCACCTGCGGTCGTCGCACCCGCGGTAAAATTCTTCGCATCCGCGGTCTTCGCACCCGCGGTGCCTGGCCAGCCCATGTATTTCTGCTTCTGCGACTCATGCCTCGCTTTCGCGAGCTCGCACCTGCGGCCCTTTTTCGCGCAAGTGCGATCGTACCAGATGCCCTGCTGCTTCAGCTCCTCCTCCAAATCAAAATTCGATCTGTTAAGCATCCGAAACTCACCCGAGACCTCCGGGACCCCATCCAAACATACCGACGAGTCTTAAAATATCATACAAACTTAGTCGAGCCTTTAAATCACATCAAATAACGCTAAAAACATGAATCACCCTCCAATTCAAACTTAATGAACTTTGAAACTTTAAATTTCTACAATCAATGCCGAAACCTATCAAATCACAGACGAGTCCTGTATATTTTGTATATCAGTAGATGTTCATGGCGGCTTCGTCGGCTTGCACAGTTATATATCAGCTTTTAGGTATGTTTACCCCACAAATAAGAGAGACGTTATTTTCAGACGATTCAGAATATGGCTTCATCGGCCTAAGTTGAGGGTTACCCCTCTACAGTTTACAGTAACAGAGTGGTACGCTCGAGCCGAGTATGGCACCGGGTGCCGGCCACGCCTCTTCAGGTTTGGGGCATGACAAACTTGGTATCAGAGCAATTCTGTCCTAGGGAGTCTACAAGTCGTGTCTAGTAGAGTCTTGTTTATGGGTGTGTTGTGCACCACACTTATAAGCAAGAGGCTACAGGGCGTTTAGGATTGTCACTCTTTCTTCTTACTCTAGATAGTGTGGTAGAGCTCAGTTGTAAGAATTCAAACTTCTAAATTTTATTTTATCGTAATACAACGATACCTACATCCAGAAAGAAGTTTTTAAGAGATTGAATGTAGCTGTGGAAGAGTTGAGTCAGAGGAACTCGATTTTGCATCATGCTTATGATGAGTAAATGTGAGGTCTTCAGCAGATCATGTGTGTATTATAATGTGTAAGCTTCTTGATAAGGAGCTCTAATGTAAGAATATCTATCCACCCATATGGTAAAAAGAAATAAGAGAATCAAAAGGTGGATACATGTTTCGGCAAGTAAAAGAAGCAAGATAAAGAAGGGCACGAGGTACCTAGTTAATGAAGATTATCAGTATTTGCAATTAAGACAGAGAAATACAAGCATTATGAGTTACTTTCAACAGTAATAGAGTTATATACAATTGGCCACACTCATCTTAATTATGCCCTATGGGGCCCAACAGATATAGTTTAAGAGAAGGATAGGATATCAGAATCCAGCTGGGTTAGAGTAACCCAAAAATAGTGGATGGATTATTATCATTAGCTAACATTTCCAAAGATAGTGCAAATGTGGTAATAAATCTCCTTGTGAGACACCCAGATGGTGAACTATAGAATAGTATAGTCAGATATGAATACTAGAATTTTCAGAAATTTCAGAAGATAGGCAGTGGAATCCTAGAAGGGATAAATATTTACCTTAGTATGACTCCAGCCCCGAGTAAAAAGAAAGGAGAATGTTAGGCATTCTGAAGAGCCACTGAGATGAAGCAAAGGGAGCTAAAAGTGAAAGAACGCTTTGTTGAAGTTTTCAGAATAAAGTGATAGACAAAACTATTATCCGGAAAATAAGAAGGGAGTAAATGAAGCATCATGAGTAAGATGTGATATATGGGTGATAAAGTTAAATCAAAATATGACACGATGACAGGGTCTATAGTCAAGTGAAGGAAAAGACAAAAGGAGACATGCCTTGAAACAATAGAAGAGTATAAGCCATAAAGTAATATCCTTCTTTCGAGAAATAAGTTGGTGAATCCAACATGATTGCCAGAAGGAAACGTTAGACCCCGGAGTAATACAAATTAGTATGAGCTGGCGAACAAGATAAAATGATTATGAATTAGGGACCGAATGATTTTACAATAGTCAGTATCATGAGAATTTTAGAGATCACGTTCCGGCGATAATAGGATAGACAACAAAAGATTAACCTTTAAAGGTCATTCAGGAAGACGCTTCCCTAAAGCGAACACCGTGAGAAAAGTTAAGCTTAAGGGACTAAGTGTGTCAGTTACACCAGGTGTCACCCTCGTGCGTAAGAACTTTAGTTATCCTTGGTATAGAAGGGTTACCGCAAGGCGGGGTAAGCTATCAGTAAAGATGTGAAAAGATGCCAAAGATGAAGAGGTAACTATGGAATAGTAAACAAAGAATGCGATAAAAAGGTGAAAGGAATGAGATTGCATTTATTCAGATCCTACAGATATGATACGACTCCAGAACATTATACTGGAGCATGATGCCGGGGAGGGGTAGTAAGGTTTCCGCACCAGATGATACTAATAAATAAGTGGGAATAAACACTCGATACATAAGGAGCCAGTACGAGAGGTAAGTTAAGACAAAGGACATAACCCAAAAGGGGTTACACAAAATATAGATATGAGAATGGACCAACGAGTAGTCTATAGTAGATTTAGGAAGAGTCTAGTTATGGCTAGACAAGAGGATACAAATAAATCAACAGATCGTGCAAGATAAGTATAGTGAACCCCAACATAGGGAATCCAGTCTCGCAGATACGAGATCACAATTGTTGAAAAATTTTCAGATAGAAGTTGGGGTAGTTAAAGGTACTGTATAAATGTTCCAGAAACAAAAGAGAGTGCCATTGGGGAGTCATTCAAAATTTCAGTTTAGAAGCAACCCTACGAGCACAAGGGCGCGGAGGTATGTAACTACGGATAATTATAGGCCAGTAAGAACATCAAAGATTCATTCGGGTATGCGATGTAATAAGCTTGTAGCTTTATAGGAGTCAGTGGGTCTTCACTATGTACTACCCCGAAAGACTAGCTGAGGAAATAAGGAAGAAGGCTTCAACCTAAGCATAGTGACATAAAGAAGAAATGGTCTTGTAACAATAGTCTCACTACAATATTGTATACATTCCATAAGAAAGTGGCACCATCGTGGCTAATGAACGAGAAGTAAAAATCAAAGGTGATATTTGAGATCATATGAGTTACAGGAAATTCCAGTATTCGTGGGCAACAAGATAAGCCAAGTATTCATGCAACAAGTGGCAGAACGACTAGGAAAAGTAATTGCTTACATTTAAAGACAGTTGAGAAGGCACGAAAGGAAATCTATGGTGCTAGCAATTTAAAGGAAAATTGCGAGTAGCATAAATAGATATGTGTAGGTCGCAAGCTAAAGTATGATAGAGCAATAAGGTTTTAGGTAGACAAGAGTAAAGTTATGAAAAGGTGAGTGAGAAGGTAACGAGAATAGGTAAGGCCTCGAGATTAAACCTATCAAAATAAGAGAGCTGATGGTTTTCATAAGTTATAGAAAGATTGGCACTGTCCAAAGGAACTTAGAGGAGCCTAAGAATATGAGCAATTAGAAGATATGAAATGTTGCCCTGGTAGTAGAATAAGGGTGTAATGGTGATAGATAAGAGGATGACGTTTAGGATTTTGAATGAGTAATGATTGTAAGAAAAGGGATTTCATGAATTGCATGGGATTAGAATACCCATATAAGATGAATCACGCCAGGATGCTATGAAATACAGTTATTGAAGTATAGTATCACCCCTACGTGGATTAGGAAAATCACTTCAGATGTTCCCCGATGAGACGTGAGACCTAGTGACAATGTATTACGTAAGAGGTATCAAGTTATCAGTGGTAGATATAGATCAACATTAAGATGAATCAACAATAGATGGATAAAAATTCCAAAGTATAAGAGGAGGTTATAATGCCATTTTTTAGATGAACAGTAATAAGGAATCATTAAAGGACTTAGATTTATACATATGTGATAAGCAGTGAGAGAGTAACCTAGAGTAGTGTAGCACACCTCGGTAATAATAAGCTGAAGTAATTGTTATAGTACAGTACGGCTTACCTAGATGCACCAAAGCCATAAGGAGAGATAACCAAGGCTTGGAAATAAAATATAGCAATAGTGGTACATTCGACAAAGTACCAAGCAAAGAACTTCGATACACCTATATATTCCCCGAGGGACATCTTGTCATAGTTCTGTATATGTTCACAAAGTGAGGCCAAGAGATTGGCAAAAAGATGGAGAAAAAAAGAGAGAAGATTCACGCATAAAAGGACAGAGTCACATAAGCTGCATCACAGAAGGTAGTCAAAGTTACGAGATTGGAAGAATTCCGATCACAAGTCGTGATGTGAGAAGAGGCCTATAGGGGAAATGCCCTGGTCTTTGAATTTATTCACAGAACAATTGCCTAGATGGCAAGGACAATATTTAAGTATTTGCAAGATCTATAGGTTATGAGACTGATAAGCACATCAGTCAACATTCGAGAACGAATGCTCCAAAGGGGGGAATGATGTTACATCCCATGTATTTGTACCTGAAAGTACGTCGTAAGTCAATTGATGTAAGTTTGAAAATGAGATCCTCTTTGAAAATATATAAAGTGATTTAACGATGTTACGTCCCATTTTCCTAAGCCTTTAAGAGTTATCATTCAGGAACAAATGTTTTTAAGGTGACATGTTGTTATACCCCGTACTTCAGACATCACTGTCATCATAGGATTATCTAATGTGAGCTCAAAAAGGACGAAATCCTTCTACAAGGATAAGAAAGGTTTACTGAAGTCTTAAATAAGATAATATGAATATGAGACTTGTTAATCATCATTTAAAGTCATGATATGACTTTATATGATGTTTGAATATAAAATATAAAGTTTGGAAAAAATCGGATTTAAGTTGCGGAAAAACCGACTAAGGATTTGCCTTGTAATGGAGGTTTTTGAGCAATATATTTCGTGTGATATATGGGATATTTTGGGATATATTATATACCAAAATGAAGGTATTGGAATTTATTTTCCAACGCTCTTAACCATTCATTCATACGACATCCGGATAAAATGATATAAGCGTCTGAAGAAGGGCCTATCATAGGGTGCCAAGTAGCACCTTTTTGACTTTTTAAAAAATGGGATATTTACATCCCTTAGCTCGTTTCTTTCTCTATTATTCCAGAGAGCACGCCCAAATAACACCCCTTCTTACCCTTAATCTCTCTACAAGTACTTCAAATAATATTATCATCCAGGGCACAAAATCAAGTAGCGATAACATTAAAATGATCCCTACGACGTAAGTATCGCTATATCGCCTCTCTTTTTCTTTGTAATTTGAGTTTTGGAATATATTTAATAATTAAAAATATTCCTACTTTATGTATTTAAGCTTTTAAATATTAAGAAAGGTTGATAAATTCGTTTCCTAATAGTTTGAACTCACGGGACGGTGATCGGAAGCCGTGAGTTCGAGTTATTTAACTTGTAGTTGACTGTTTTATGGGCTATTTCGTGTTGCCTTTGGGCTGTCTATTTTTCTACTGTTTAATGGAGTTTTAGAGTACAAATGGTATGGATAAATACCACATAATGACGGAATGGTGGGCTGGTCATTCGTTGTTACATTGTTTAGGTTGTTTGACACTACTTTGGTTGTCGTTTTATGTATGAAGTGATTAGGGTGTGTGGGCTGTTTTGTGGTATATTGTGATGGAGATAAGGTTGGAAAATGATGCTTACATGTTGTTATTGTTGTGTTCTTGTTGTTGATGGTATATGGTATTGGAGGAGCGCCTAGTTACAGGGGAGATGCTGCCCAAATTTATGTAAACGAGCTACTAGTTTAAGTTGTGGACTTAGCCTTTACTCAACACTGATTTTGAATCTCCTTATGCTGTGGTAGATTGAGTTGAGTTGTTTGAATAATTTCTTGGAAGGTATTAAGTACTCAATTGAGTTAAGGTATGTTAAGGCTAAACCTTTCCTTCATCTTGGCATGATACCGTAACTACATATGTTTGATAACGAGACATAAAGAGATGTTCGTATTCATGAATTTATTCACATTATCCTAGTCTCAGAAGTTACAGTATTCTCCCTTATCGGGACTTTATATTCAGTTAAGTATTGTTTTCTTCCAGTCAAGAGAGCAGAGGGTCTCTCTCTCTCTCTCTCTCTCTATATATATATATATATATAT